>JAIUCT010000014.1:7742450-7781744 GCA_021307375.1 Tetraneura akinire
AATAATAATAATAATAATAATAATAATAATAATAATAATAATAATAACTCAAAATACACTCGGACGAGTTTAACCATTAATATAATAAATAATAATATATATTAAATATTTAAACCAGTAGCGTATTTAGGTATTAAGGGGCCGGGGTGCAGCAGAATTTGGGGGCCCCTAATTCAAAATTTTAGATCCACTAAATCTCAATTAAAATCTAATCTTGAATAAAATAATAATGTAATAAAACTAAAACATCAACAAATTTATAATTTTTAATTAGTATTAAATTATTAATTTTATTAAAATATTTTTGTTGCAATTTAATTTTTAAGTTCAAGTCAAACATAATTTTAGTTATTTATTAATTATTATTACCAATATTATATTAATTTGGTATAATTATTATTACCTATATTGGTATACTTTTTAAATATGAATTTCGGTTTCTTATTTGGGGGCCCTTTGCATATGACATAATTGAGGGGCCCCGGTGCAATGCACCCCCTGCACTCCCACTAAATACGCCACTGATTTAAACGTATATTACGATGTTGTATTAGACGTGAGGAACAGCTGATTTTGATTTTTGACCCACGCTCTAAAATGACGTGTGTTTTTCATGGCACCACTCTGTTTATAATATGTATATTACATATAGTAACAACTCATGTTATTTAAATATTATTCCAGTCGGATATCTTATTATTATTATTTTTTTGCAATATTTAAAAGTTTAATAGTAGTCATTTTTATATATATATATATTATAATATTATCATATTTGCGTTTTGAATTTCGCGTCGGAATCAAAACCGCTGTAAATAATAATTTAACATTTGTGTACTCGCGTTACGAACGAAATTATTAATTAGTTAGCATTGATTTTATTTGGTGTAATGTTTTGAATAATAATAATAAAAAAAAGCGCCGCCGCAGATGTGACTTTCGGCTGCGGCTAGTCGGTACGATCGTTATCCGGCCGATTGAGTTTTTTTTTTTTTTTATAACCGTGTCCGGACGCAAATTTAAACGCGTTTTATGGGATTTTCTATATTATTATACAAATGGACGTACTTATAAACCGTTCGATTACAAAATATCACGATTATGTTATTTATAATAACATAAAAAATCTACCCTGTATAATGTCGCGTACGGTATAATTTAGCGTTATGCAACAACGGTAAACAAAAAAAAAAACGCATTATTCGTTTGTTCCATTTATAATACATAATATGACTTGCGACGCGTTATCACTGACGTGATATTACGTGGAAAAGAAAAAAATAAGCATCGACCGAAATAATGATAAAAACGATATTTTTCTGGACGTGTAACGCGATTTTGACGACGCAAAAATATTATTATTTTTTGGTATTCGTCCCGACAACGGTCGCGGTCATGACTCGAATATCTCGGGATCAGTGCGTCTAAAAACGTGAAATTTAAATTTGGAAAAATAAAATCGTATGCACACTTCCATGTATTGCCGTGTAAGCACGCAACCGAGCAAACGCGTGATATTAAATTTAAGGACCATTTATTTTCGCGAACGCTTCGGATAATTTATGGCTCCGCGTACCGTTGTATTTTGTATACCTACTGCGGTAATCGGTAACCACTGCGTAATAACCATAATATTATGATATTTTAATTAATATAACCGCGGTCCGTATAATAATTATCATAATAATATTTGAATACGGCGATGTTATTTTTCAGGTGTAGTGTACGTTTAAAACGTACACGACGAACGCGTGTCGCCAGAATAATAATTGATATTTGATAATAATTAATATGTAGTATGTACGTACGGAGTTATTTTTGTAAATTCCGATGAAAACTATTATACAAAAAAAAAAAACCCCCGCGAGAGTCGCATTCGTCGGACACGTTTCTATTTTTAGTTTTTACAATAATTTCCATGATTATTATTAATATTTGGACGCCCTGAAAATAATATTTGCCTCCCAAACTTTTTTTCCCGTACATTATTCGTATAATATAAGTATGTAAAAAAAAAAGAAAAGAAAAGAAATGATAACAACTGGCCAACACAACACGAGCCAGTTGTAATTTATAAACGTTATGACTTATGAAGTTACGAGCGATCACAGGACAAGAGTACAAGAGCGTACAGTACGCCATCGCGTGCGTTATCATCGCCACCAGTAGTAAATTTATTTTAATATTATATCATTATCGTTAAAATTAATAACAACAATAACGGGTCGGTCGGCGCGTGAATAAATACACGTCACTCCCGTACTTTCGGTAGTGGGGAAACGACGACGGCGACGTTCGGTTTTTCTAATCACCATACGCCGCAATCGGCACGTCACACCGCACACCGCTCCCGACCGTAACGCACTGACAATAATTACCACCGCCGCTACGTCGATTTGCATTCGGTCCGGACTATTTCTGTGTGTGTGTTTGTTTTGTGTTTGTGTACGCGCGCGAGTTTCGTGTCGGGCATTGCGGCGCGTGCACGACTGTATCATATTATTTGTATTTGTGTGCACCGTGCAGCGTATGAACGTCCTCGTCGTCAATATAATTATTGTCGTTTTAATATTTTTATTATTATTTTTTTATAATATTTTTTGATCGTCTTCGACTAGTGCGCGTGGTGTGTGCGAGCCCTCCTCGTCTTACGTTCGTGTTTGTGCGTACGAACCACGAGGCGAATTTTAACCTAAAAATAATATCCGTTTATTTAAAATTATAATAATAATACATCAATAAATTATATCGTAATATCGGATAGATTTTTATTTGGAGGTTTTTCTTTTTTTTTTTTTATAAAAACTGTCGTCTCGTGTTCGTATTAATTTTATAATATTATACGCAGTCGTACATCGTATTTTTTATTTTTCTGGTTTTTAATTTCGTCGAAATTAAAATAATTCAACGCCATATCCGTTGTCGTAATCGCAACAATAATATTATAATATCAACCAGTCGCGGTATTGTTTGTTACCGTGCATAAATTATTATATTATTGCGAAAATTCGATGAGCATGTTTCGGGCGTATCACCAGGGCACCACCGCGGCGGCCGTCGCGCCCACCATGGACACCGGCGTCAACCGCGTTATTAACGGCAACAACAACAACCACATTAACAACATTAACAACAACAACAATATGATGTCCATGTCGGGCGACTTGAGTCTCATCTGTCCGCACACGGCGGCCGCAGCAGCGTGGAATTTTAACATGTTTCACCGAGGTAAATATTCTAACCGCAACGCGTAATTACAAATAATTGACGTATTTCGTAATAAATGGTTCGTAGGAGTTTACGACCGACACACGTTTTTTTATATGGCGCGGACAGATATTTCGTTTTACCACAAATTCCAAGATTCGACCGGTAATCATTGGAAGAAATGACAAAAAACGCAAGTTGAAAAAAAAAACGCGCACTCCTAACAAACGTAACCAAAATTTTTTTTTTTCTAATTTCGACCCGATTGAATAATGCGATAAAACGTCTTCAGCTGAGCGATAACGTCCGCGTCGATCGGATTACGATAGTCATTAAATAAATGGGGATCGTCCTCGAAACGATTTTATTTTCTGCGAAATGTGTCTAAACTCGTCGGGGAATAATTATTTATTATTATATCGAGTGATGTATTGAAATATTGTCCGTCGCCGCACCGGTCTGGTCGCGAATTTACGATAATAAACTAACCGTGGTTGACGTTTCTCCGGCGTTTTTATTTTCCACGTCGTGTTACCGCTCATTTTAATATTATTATTATTATTACACACGATTGTTATTATCATCGCCGTCGTGTCATTGCGTAGTAGTTCGTAATATATTATTTATTATTTTTTTTATTATTTTTTATTATGTACGAACGGATAACGCAACAATACTAATTGAAAATAATAGATGGAAAAGAGGATGTTCACATGAGTTGTCTCGCTGTCGGCGTGCGCGCGCTCGGTAATATTGTGTTATTATTATTATCACAATCGCGTGCCAGCGTCCGACGATGATTACGTTAATAATTTTCTCGATTCCTGGTGGTGGATGGGGGGGAGGGAGAATAATTTTCTACCGAACGACATAGAAAAATAAAAACGCGTCGTCCATTTTTTTTTTCTGATATTTCACAGGGAGAAACGTTAAAATATTATTCTAATATTCCTCTAACCGCGTTTCTGTGTTCACATTTAATATTTATCATAATAATTTTAAACGGTTCGTTGGCGCGTGTTTACGTCTACGCGAGTTATCGACGTTTTATAATAATAACATGTAAATACGTACACGAGCAGATAAGATAACACGAAATACGGTCGTCGTCGTTCGTCGCGTGTACAATATTATAATATTGTACGGTATAAAATATCTCCAAACGTCCGTCCGACATAAATTTTTATTTATATTCCACAAAAACCCCGGAGTTAATTACCCCGCGTCTGCGCTTAAATATTTCCCTCCTTTTCACGTCCGTTCCATATTTTTGGATCATTAGCGCGCGATAATTTATGTGCGCCGAATAATCGTCGTTATATAATATAATATTATATTATTATTTAGTAAGGCCCCTCGGTACTTAGTGTGCTTAAAAGACGAAAAAGACGAGAGAACGTGTACCGTACGTTATTATGCGCCTATTTTAACGTTCGAAAAGTGTCCTTTTTTTTTTTTTTTTTTAAAAAAAACCCCAAAAAATTTATTACTCTTGAAATAATAAAATTGCTAACTCGTTTTATTCCAATAATTATTAATTACTTGTTTCATAATAACGATAATAATATTAGGACGTAGGAAAACTTATCGAGTTATTTTCCATAATAACGTATGGAATAATTTTATAATATCGTTAATTTTTCTCCCGGAGTAATATCCGTTTCACAAATAATTATACATAATATAATGAATTCTGACGGCGTTGTTATCAGTAAAACGTTAATTAGACGGCTAGTTACGCTATCTAACCTAACCGATCTGTGTGACGGTCGTTCGTCGACAGCGCGCGTTTAAAAACATTACATTTTAATGTCGATAATATAATTAAATAATAATGTCATACCCGGATGGAGGTCTGCCGCAGAAACGTGTTATTTCTCTAATATCTGTCAGTAATATTCGTTTTCACGCAGCGGCTTGTATTTTTGTTCTCCCGTCGAGTCCCGAGAGTTTTATAATAACAATGATAAATTATGTTTTTATCTCTTCGCACACGGAAAGATAACCTCGTGGTTACGACGTGCGGTTCGGTGATAACCGATAACATTTCCCATACGGTTTTTAAAAACCGAATTCCATAGGTCTTGTATTTTTATTCTCTTTGTCGTGTTAACGAGATGTTATAATCATAGACCTATAAACTAATGGACCGCGCATTCACACCCCCTCGTCTATCAAAAATCGGAATCATATAGAGTGAGAGAGACAGAGCTAATGAGTACCTCAATCATGGAGTAAGCGAATATTTATATATAATATTCCATGAACTATTAAACGCGGATCTTTTGAAATTATATTAATGAACTAAAGACGGGATTGTATAAACGATTTATAACTAGATAAATAAAATGAGTGTGCTTGAACCATAGATTTCTATACTTAAATATCATATAATATTATAGTTATTATTAACCAGATAAAAGTATTAAATAAGATGAGTAAACCGGAAACATAATTATATCAATTAGATAATACTACTTTAGGATATGTTATTAATTTATTATATTATGTCATGTCAATGTCATTTTAGATTATATAAGAGGGTTTATTGTAAGAGGTATACAAAACAATATAGTTTGTTCAAATTGTAATTAATTATAACAAATTATAATTAATTTCTGACAATTTAAATACAACAAGATAAAATATGGTAGGTAATCGGTATCATTACAAAATATTAAAATAATATGTTATTATTATATTAAAATGTTATTTCGTCATGGTAGGTATAATTGTATAATACAAAATTTAAAAATTACAAAATAATCAAATACTATATATTATATATTATAATGTATATTACAATTATTATTAAAAATGTATCTGTATACGACTCTCTATCATGGAATATAATAAATTAATATTCGTTTATTCCATGATTGAGGTACTCCTTAGCTCTGTTTCTTTCTAACAATATGATCCAACGTTTTCTCTCTCTATGCGCGGTCCATTAGTTTATAGGTCTATGGTTATAATAATGATATTTTTGTAATACATACGGCGGGAGATTTTTCCTTTTTCCTTTTTTTTCCCTTTTTTTATCCATATCCATCGTCCGAAACTGCATAATCCGGGGAAAACGCGCGGGCAAGTTCGATTCGCAAAGCAATTACGTTTTTTTTTTTTTTTTATAAGCGCATTATTATAATATTATTGTCACCATTTTCGTTTCGCAAATGGAAAATGGAAATACGGGTAAAAATCAATATGAAACTTTGCGTCGACTTCGGATTTGTCTCGTGTAACGGCAGCGCGACTAACCGGTAACCCTATATACCAGGGATATCCAACACCCTCAGGGATAATATAACTGTACCCTTATCACGTTTACCGCAAGAGATCGATCGTTTTTAAATTTTTTTTTTAAATTTGCATTATTTTAAAGTTTTACGATTTCGATTCGTCCTATACATCTCCAACCGAAGAGATAAGTCTTTTTTTTGTTTTTTATCTACCTTTCCTCGCACTTTGTAATAGATAAAAAAAATGATTTTAAAATATAATTTTCGGACTTGTCGATATAATAATTATGACGTGTACCTAACGCGACGATTTCGTTTTATTCGTCAATGAACGGACACGATTCGAACGTTTCTCTGTCCTCACGGTGAGGATTGCGAAATATAAGAAATTATAAATATTCTTAATTAACGCGGTAAAAGTTGTCCCATTATAATATTATGTTTTTGTTTTTTTACGTTCAATTTTTGTCGTTATCACGATGACGATAACTTTATCATTTTATTAATAATTAATAATGATTATCATTATTATAATATAAGGTAAACCGAATCGAAAATGTTCGTGTTATCACGTCTTATTATTATGTATACAAAAGTTAATAATAATATTATTATCGTTTAGTTTTTATGTTTATATTTCCGATAGGAGAAAATAAAACAAAAACAATAATAATCTTAATTAAAAAACAAACATAACAGTGTCTTGTTTCGAGGTAAATATATATATAATATTATAACACTGGAGATAAACGTCCGTTCGGTTCAATTGGGTTAGAAATTAATTAAAATATAATTCTGTTCGGCACGTCCTTCTTAGACCCTTTTATATCGTTTATATATATCTATATATTTCCTCGAGGATTATTGTATAAAACGTGACGGTCGCAAAATTGTATGTATATCGTCTTTGGATATATATATATATAGAAAAAAAATGCTTGGAAAAGAAAACTATATATTATATATATATATTTTTTTATTCTCCTCGTTGTGTTTTGTTTATAATCAGAAATTTAAAATAATAAAAACACGAGAATATAATAATATATACGACTGAATAAATATCACGGATATTATGCAGTCCGCGGTAATCATAAGACCAATATAACCCGATGAAAATACTTCTTGACTTTTACCTACCGTCTCAAGCTATTCGTATCGTATATTTTATTACTTTACGCTATACATGTGTTTTCCGGAAAATTCCTTATTTGTTTATTTAGTTTTTTCGTTTACGAGCGGTTTTTTTAAAAAAAAAAAAAAAAATTATTATCAATGCCCCTTTATTATTCGTATTTTGTATACATTACACAAAATTATATCTTTTCCACGCCGACTGAATATCATAAATTGTTTCCCCACGTATTATTATACCGTGTTCCGACGAGACGACGGTTTAAATATTTAATTTTAACGCGCGTAATATTTGCGTAAACTATTTTCAGTGTAATATTATATAAATTGGTTTAAAATTTTCAGTAAATAATATAATTTTACGCCGGAATGCGAAATAAATAATGTGCGCAGAGATATGGTATGCTAATTAAAAAGATATAAAAAAACAAACTTTAAAATGTCGTCTAGATAAAATACACGGAGAATGTATATACGAGAATTTTTGTTTTATGAAAAAAATTGTATAATAATTTTCTCGTTGCTTCAAATTGTTTAAACCGTATAATAAAACGTAACGCGCAATAAGATAATATTATCATAATATGTAGGCAGACTGCAGTATACAAGCGAAAATCGTTATTATACGCGTCTTTTACTCCCGAACGCCTAACCTCGTGTCTCGCCCGTTTCTGCGATATTAATATAATTTTATTTTTAAAAATTTAAACGTTATTTTGAGACGTTTTTACAGGTGAAATTTTATACAATTATTAAATTCTTTATAATATCGTATATAATATGACGACGTTTTTTATTCCGATAAAACGACTTGTTTATATTATTCGTTATCAGTTTATCACATAATATTTTCACCGCGATCAAAGACCGTTTGTATACGTAATATAAAAAATATTCAAGTCTAAAAGTTCGAATTTATACCGCGTTTGTGTAGTATAGACCGCGGAGTGTTACTAAAATATGATATGTGCGCATGACAATATTTTTATAATGTCACTGCGAATCGCTAATAACGATCGTACATTGGCGTATTATGAAAACGATATGACGTATTGTATAATATTATAATGAGGTGATTCTTTCTTTCATTTTTTTCTTCAATTGTGCGTTCGTTAGATTAGGCTCTCGAGTGTAAAAATTACCATTTTTTTTCTCATCGCGTACGACGTCCGTGAACATAGAGAAGAGTATATCGCGTATAATATTATATACAGAGCGATCAGAAAATTTCGTCGCGTTGTAAAAATTATGAAAGCCTCTCCGCAATGATTTTGTAACACAACTGCAGTATTTATACGTTCTCAGCTACTTAAATTTCGCCTATTTTTTTTATTTTTTTATTTCAATTTTTACGCCCATAATTAAAACTATATTTTTATATATAGGTACGTGTGTATACGGCCAAGGTCATTCGGCGTGCAAGGTCATTCGTGCGCGTCTTGTTGTGCAAGTGTAAAAATTCTATAATATAATATTTATATACCTACGACTCTACTTCGCAATTTTATTTATTCTCGTCTACAGATGTTTCATTACTTACATACAGACCGTTATCGCGATTTTTGTCGTCTTTGACTTTTTCGATTTGATCTTATAATAAATCAATAATTTGACGCGTTACTGTCGTTTGACGTGGTATGTATAAATGATATAACATTTTTATACCGGATTCGTAAAAATTATTTAAATCACGCGTTATAATATTTCAGTTTATTATTTATTCCATATTGAAACGACAACGTATATTATACTTTTATAATATATAATACGATATTCTCGTATGATGTCGTAACGAAACAATTTCTTCTGTAATATATTTTAATACCTGCTGCAGATATTATATACATTTGGACGTTACAAAATATTAAATTTTTGTTCAGGACATTGACATATATTTTATTATAATACGTATAATAAATTATCCGAAACTCTTCTGTACGAGATGTAGTCGAACAATTGACCTACAATCGATTAACCATCGAGAGCGCGCATTAACATAATATCATATATTATAAATTTATAACGTTATGATCCGTGCGCTCAGCGCGACAAGAAAGGTGTTTGTTCTTCGGTGGCAATCGACGATCGGAATGAGAGTGAGCGACTACGAAATTGCATTTACATTATATTATGCATATGAAAACGTTGCCGGAGGGACGGCCATAAAAAACCGAATGCAGAAATGGTCGCCTAGAATATTATTTGGTGTATTGTTATTAATTATTATATTTTGTTGTTGGAATAACAAACGTATAATCTCGTTTGAAAAATATTTTCCACTCGTCGGTTTTATTAACAATACGAGGGAAATCGCTCGTTTTACGTATACGAAAGGACTATACGTCTTGTTCTTCCGTGTTTCTTCCGTCGGAGAGACGTTACAAATAATAATACGAAAGAATCTTTAGAGAGTTTCGTGTAATTTTTACTCGTACGTATTTTCATATTCGCAAATTGCAATATTATATAACGCAGTTATCGTAACAACTATATACACTACGACTCGGGTCGTGGTTAACATAGGTTAGGTTAGATTAGGTCCATTACCGTGTGCGAGATGATAATTTCCGCGACTAGAGTAATAACGTATACAGTTTCTCGGTCCGTGAAATAATTCAATTTTATTATTATATTATTATTATTATTATTATTTCGCGGCAGACGTCACACACGTTTATATTGCAGAAACGCGAAACCCCAGCCATTTTATTTTCTTCTCGATTTCACGACGGTAAATTTCCCTTTGTTTTACGATCGTCGTATATATTTATTATACGTCTAGTATCTCGTGTTTAAACATAAAATATATAGGTATATATTATATATTACGTCCGACCTTGACGTTTTGTAATCGCGAGATTTATCCGCGTCTTGCAGAATTATTTTATACTCGTACGACGCGCGATAACTGCGATGACCGAAAATCGCGAGCAAAACGCGTTATCCGTCGTTTGCGCCCGAGAGGAGACGTATATTAACGCACGATTATTATTTTATTGTTGTTCGTTTAATATCGTCGAAGAATTAGTGATAAACTGATAACAACTAATATTACACGTATATAATTATTATTACGTACATTTTTATTACATTCGTTACCCGGTATATAATTATATTATTATCGCTGTAAAACCGCTTGGTTATAAATTTATAATTATTAATTATTTAACCTAACCTAACCGTGCAAAACTATATAACACGCGTATAATCGTCGCCAATCGGTGACGATAATTACCTTCACCTATATAATAATGTATAAGTTTATAATACGAAAGTATAATAATTTGTGTGAAAACAAAACGCATTCTTAAAAAGAAAAATCCCCGTCGGGGTTCATTGCGGCCCGATGAACCGACAAATAGAACCCACCGCGTGTTGTTCCTACGTTATCTCCGCGCGTTCCGACCGCGATGATAATATTATTATTATTAGTCCGTGTGACGATCAACGATAATCGATACGATTTCTACATTTCTAACTTAAAATTTTCATTTATAATTAAGTGTATATATTACATAATATTATGCGCCGGAGAAACTTTTCGTTCCTTATAATAATTTTCAAGTTTTTCGATTATTATTCTCTCGGATTGTCGGAGTAATTTTTTATTCGGCCACGCAATATATTATACCCATAATAGGTATAATACATTATTTATTATTTACTTGTATAACCCGGGTTAACTTGACCCAACGCCTAAAAACCTGTCCAGAATTAAATCTAAATTGTGTAATATTTTGAAAAAATAAATAAATAATAATAATTCGTTTTACTCGGTCCGAGCGTGTTTGGCCGTCTCCCGATGTTATTAACGATTTGGTTGTATTTCACCCGTATTCGTATAGGATTTTTAATTGTTATATTGAAATAATTAGAAAAAATAGTTCCGATTGTATATAAATTTATGCCGTTCGTTTAGTTTTGAATTTTTGATAAACGTTGTGTGATAAAAAAAAAAAAAAAAAAAAAATAGCGCGAACGAAGAAAATTAATTCCAAAGCGCCAGCAAACAATAGAATCAAACACACGACCGCTGTCCAAGAGAGGAAATGTAAGGTTATCGACTTCTCGCGATAGTTATAATATGTATACAAATCGTGTCGGCGTTGACGACAAGTCATCGACTGCAAATGCAAATTGCAAAAAAAATGATAAATAGCTGACGACGACGATACCACTACCACGTTATAGGCCAATAAATTGTCGGTGTTGTATTATATTTTAATTTAATCTTTTTTTTTTCATTTTGCAAAGTACGAACATAAAAATTTCACGCCATAAAACATAATTAATATTAAAATATATCTATCAATTCTGTTTGTTCGCGCATTCGGTTAAACGATAGAAATTCAATTCGATGATTAATTACGAAGCCAAAATATTTAGTATATACTTTCTACCGTAACTGCAAGCAAGAGTAACTCTGCAGCGTATTATCAATTATTCATCTGTAAAATAATAAACGAATACATTTTTGCTTAATTACTCGTTCATATTTATAAAAGAAAAAAAAACGACCGTAACAAATATTCAAATTTCAAATATCGTTTGGTCACATTTATTAGGTAGGTACCAGAAATGTTTTCATCATTATGGTTAATGGTTATTGATTATGATACGACGATTTCGTGTTAAAACTTATAATATATATATATTTTATAATATTATCTGGCAGTAATTTTTCGTGTTTATGCCCGTTTTATACAAAGTTTTTTTTCCATTATATCCAATATCATTATGAACAGTTTCAATGCAGTGTAGATCAAAAGGAGCAGTGGAGATGATGGAACGATGATGGATGTATCATAGGTTAAGTTAGGTTAGGTATAAATATATATTATAATTTATAATGTGTAATATATATTCGTTTAGCAAATATAGTACGACACGTGCAAGGGACGAACAGGGATCCCCACTGGGGAAAATGTATAATATAATATACAAGACATTGAGTTCAGCTCTTCGTCCTCAAATGTACCGTGTATGATTTAAAACTGAGAGATATGAGACCGTATATAAACCATCAGGGCCTATGTATACGTGCTAATGGTGTATACATAATTATAATATTATATAGTGTTGTTGAATTTCGCCCAAACCAGCAGTACTCAACCCTTTTTATATCGTACCATCGCATTGTGAGTGTTTTCTTAAAAATTAACATCCCTATATATATATACGTGTAAACAATATATTATCGCTTTGATTTTGTTCAGTTTTAAACGTTATTTAAATATTATTTTATCACTTATATTTAATATATATACAGGGTGATTTTTTTATCTTACTACACTCATTTTCTCAGTCAATTTTGAAGTTTTTCAATTTTTTTTTTTTACAAAATATTTGGTGTACATTACACTATATTTTGACATAAACATATAATTTTTTATAATTTTTTTTCCTATTAAATTTTTAGGTTTTATACTTTTTTTAAATGGCATGCTATATATGTTTTTATTCTATGACATGGGCAATAATTTAAAAATAATTTTCGTGAAGAAATTTTTCATTTTTTTCAATTTGTTTTGATAATATACGTCTTTGAAATTCATTTATTTTTCATATGTAGGAGGAGCTTTTGTCAGTTTTTACGTCACTGTTACTACGGTTCACTTTCAATTTTCCATACGATTGTATTTTTATAAAATTAAATACGTATAATTATTGTGCATGGTTTATTTATAAATATACACCTAATCTGTATTCATATTATATTATTATAGTGGTTGTCGTTAAACGTTAATGAATCCACGATTACGTCTGATTGTGAGGAAAGATGTAGGAAGGGGTATTTAATTGATTTTGTTTATCATCATAGTAGGATACTAAATTGGAAATACACACTTGTAATATTATGTTGGTATATGATTTAAACATTATCAATGTTTACGTAAAATATCTTATCATTTTTTACTAATGTAATCAGTCATAGTATAATCCATAGACTTATAATATATTATAAGTCTATGCTGGCCACCAAAATCAATTATCATGTGACAGTGACATGTACATTTATTTTAGATTCTGAGCGAAGCGAAGAATGTATTGGTTTTACAATGATGTGTGATTTTTTTTTTGTTTTTTTTTTTTTTTTTATTCTGTAAACACTTTTACTACCCGAAATAATGCTCCGATTATCACGAATAGGGTATGTTTCCGGTAGCAAAGTGGATCTAGTTGGTACTTTATTTAGGTCATTTTTCGAATTTCTCAAAATTGACCCTATGCGGTAGAAAAAACGGCGAAAAAATGACGAAAAAACAGCATTTTTCGCGAAAAATGAAATTTTGACGAATTCGATTTCTATATTTCTCGATAACTCGGGCAATTTTTAAGATAGAGACTTGAAAATTGTTTCGGGTGTTCACATAAGTATTATATATATGTGGTAAAATTTTGGAACAGTTACGTTCATTTTTCTACAAAATATTGGACATTGAATATTTCGTAAAATTCTCGTTTTTACCTATATAATGTTTGATAAAATTGGCAATTTTTGGTATTAAGGTCTGAAAATTTTACTGAAGTATACTTACATATTACTTAACATTATACTAAAAACTAAAATATTATAAAAATCCCTAGTCTAAATTTTTTTTATAACTGTTTTAAATTGATATTTTTAGTTCAAACGAAAATTATAATCTGACTGAACTTCGCTCAGAATCGTTTTTTTCGAATGCAATAGTTTATCATTGTATTCAAATTCTAATTAAAATTAAAGGCTATGATTCGCACACCCATGTGACAGGAGTATAAACTCTTTTATATTAATATAATAAATTCATATTTAACAGCAATTAAATATTTTATTATATATTAATAGCTTATCTTAAAATTATTTAGAATGATCTTACATTAATGGTACATGACTTTTTTTTATATATAATTTTCCTGTATTGTTCTATTTGTTGGAGATTTTCTTTTTTAATATTTTTATTTTTAATTGTCCTATAAATAAGGGTTCATTAGATAGTAATGTATTTTATTGCCTTCTTTATCTTCAAACGTTTTATTTTTTATTACATCCTCAGAATTAAAATGTAATTCACACACTCCATCATTTTTTGTTAATACTTCATCAGCTCTTGGAATTTTTGTATTCCAAATAACAATCATATTCTAAATTTTAAATAAATATTGTTTAATGAATTTCATTTATTTGTTGTTTTTGTACAATATGTAGGGTGACCAGATATTATACAAAAAAGTACATTTTTACCTTTTAAGTATTATTTCTAATATCAAAAGTCAATTAACACAAGTATTTTTATATTCATTAAATTTTTATTAAAATCTTAATGAAATATAAATTTAAATAAGAAACAAATGTATAAAACTAAATATGACACTACCTCTTAGGATGAAATATTGAAGGAGATTTTTTTCCTTCTTTATATATTTTAACTTGTTTTCTAAGACCAGAATTGCATCCAGACATGGATAATTACATAATTATGTTAATAGGTATAAAACTATGAAATAAAGAATTACAAGGATTACAAACATCTAATTAGTAATTTTTTTTTTTTTTTTTAACTAAGAATTCACTTCACTGTTACAACTATATAAAAATATATTTGGTTAATGCTATGAAAAAACACATTTTATGATTTATAATAAATAATTATAAATTATGTAAATGTAAATAATTACAAATTAATATAAAATATATTAAACATTACATTATCATAGTACTCATTTATGAATATACAAACAATTAAAATATTATAGTTTAACATTATATATTTTATATAATTGATGCGCAATTTATAATTTTTACATACAACAATCAACACAAAATATAATAAAAAACATTGACCATCAATTTATCATAAATAAATACATGTTTATTTTAATTTATACTTATATATATAACATTTTTCTTCCATTATCAGTAGGTTAATTAAATAATTATATACATAATTTATAATATTACAAAATTAAAGCAATTTTAAAGCAATTTTTTAATGTTTTCAAATTACCTATTTATTAAAAACTATTTGAAAATATGATTTTTTTAAAATCGTTTTTAACAAAAATAAATAAATAAATCTGATAAATTAATTTAAAATTTCATTTTATATATATTATACATAATCAAACTACCATTTAAATGTTTTATAATAATTTAATAGCCTAGGATAACGAAAAGCTTTTCCCATTTTAAAAACATATTTTCATCCAAATATTCGTTTTACACATGTGCAAAATATGAGTTTAGATTAAAATATATGTTATAAAATGAGAATAATCTTTTCAATAATCCTAGACATAATAAATTAAATTTAAATATAAAAATGGCGATGATAATAATATATTTAAAATGATAAAGGGTAAAAACATCAGTTTTAAAAAAACACTATTTCAGTAGGTAATAATTGAAATTGGAAAATATTTTTTTTCATATTTATTAATAATTTTTTTTATACTGTGGTTAACTAATTTAAATTATGGCACATTTATTTTTTCATAGTATCTACTCTTAGACTTTTTTTTATAAAATAAAAAATAAAACAATTGTTAAATTGAATTTTATATTATAATTTATAACTATTTTTTATTATAATATACTTTCAGTTTTAGCCTTACCTACTGGATTAACCACTAATGTTGTTACCCTTAATAGTAAATATGCAGTATATTTTTTAATTATCACAGAATACTAATAAATAAAAAATGAACAAGAGTTATAGGTATTTTATTTATTTTTGGCTTATTGGTTACTTCAAGATGTCTTCATTAGTTCAGTAGTCGATGAAAGATGTATACATTTTTGACAATATAAGAAACAGTGATTTGAATGTTCTATGCACAGATGATTATAATCTTCATATTATATTCTAATATAAATTAAATTAAAAAATTGTTCTGATTATTTATTAATCTTTTAATTTAAATTATGTAGGTACTTACCAAAATATTTAACTTGACCATTGAATCCAGTTTTTATACATATAAATAACAAATAAGTATGAATAATAGTTGACGAAGTAATAATATTATATTTCTTATCGTCTTGAAAATAATTTTTATTAGTTTTTATCGTTCCACCAACTAGTATAAAATAAAAACAAATTTAAATTAATTGTGTGTGTAATAAAAAATATAATTTATAAATATGTAGTATTTAAGTACAAATGATAATGAAATGCACATTAGGTAACCCATTATAATATATTTATATTATATAACTTACCGCAATTTAATTGATCGTGGATTTGTAGGTTTATTCCACATTTCCACGGCTTTATTTAATATATTGAATATTATTTTATTTAATTAAAGTAACATCTATTATAATACAGATATTGGTAAACTAGGTAAGTATTTGTATTTATGTAATTTTCATTTTCAATTTCATATAAATTGTAAAACAAGTATAATATAATTATTATTATAGGTAATATTAACTTAAAATTTAAAAAGTCAATCCATTATAATAAAATATTTTTTTATAACATAACACAACTTAGAATATATAATATTAAAATAATAAAAAAAAACTGAGGAATATACAATGATTATAACGTACGAGTACCATGTGGTTTTAACTTTTAACTCAGCTTGCAATAATTATTATATTGTTTGATACATTAAAGTAAAAACGTAAATTCCCGTCAAGACGATTGAGGTTATACCATAGTACAAATCCAAAGCCAAACACTATTACCAAAATACCAATAATATTATTTTAAATTATGATATGAATGATTATTAATTTTAAGGCGATATATAGACATTTCGACAATATTCCATAAGATGGTTATGTAGGTATTTAATTAATTGTGTTTATTATTATAATTGGATATTAAATTGGAAATACACACTTGTAATATTTTGTTGGTATAGGATTTGATAATAAAATATTTATTAATGAAACAGTGTTTGTAAACACTAAAATTAGCGTCTCCGAAAAAGTACTTTCACTATTTAATAAATATCCATTTAAGAGTTTAATGAAAATCACTGTAGTTCATTGAAAAGTTAACAAAATTAAAAATGACAAAGGAATATAATTCTTATAATTTTATTACCTATTTTTTGGTGTCAATAAATATATAGCATGCCATTTAAAAAAAGTATAAAAATTCAAAAATCAGCAAGAAAAAGAAATGTAAAAAATTGTATTTTTATATAAAAATGTAGTGTTATAAGTTCTATATATTTTGTAAAAAAAAAAAAATTGAAAAACATTAAAATTGACCGAGAAAATGAGTGTAGTAAGATAAAAAAATCACCCTGTATATATATATATATATATATATTAAATTAAACGGGGAAATAATATCACGTTTTAAAACGAGTTACTTATGTATGCATGTTTAACTCGTACCTATGTATAAAAATAAATATGAAATCATTTCTGTGTCCAAAAACCTGTACAAATTGCAGTGTGACAAGCCCACAATACACTATATAATTCTATATGCAAACCAGAAAAAATTATAACCCAATTTTTAAACCAGTTTCCACGATTCCTTTTTATATTATATTAAAATTTATCATATTATATTATTTAATAATATTAATTTTATAAGAAGAGTTCTTGTGGATATTATATATTAATAAATAAAAACCCAAGTCCACAAAAAATTTACTTTATTATTTTAGTAAATACGTATTTCGACAGCGATGTTATCATCTTCAGTACTAAACACAGAAATAAACAAAAATAATTTATTAAATTGGGATTTAGGTCCTTTGCAAAATTGTTTAGTAAAACTATTATAATATTCGACGCGCACGAATAAGTCATACGACTCATGATTTACAAGTGCAAGACCACTAGTATTTAAGCGCATGTAGCTAGCTATGATCGATCAGTCTGTGTTTAGTACTGAAGACGATAACATCGTTGTCGAAATACGTATTTACTAAAATAATAAAGTAAATTTTTTGTGGACTCGGGTTTTTATTTATTAATAATAATATTAAATATACATAATATAATATTATAATAGTACCTATTCGATAATTCCGCATTATTTCTATATAACTTTTACAGCATTTCCCGATTGCGAATCATTGATTATAATTTTAAAGTTTGTATTCTATAATATATAGGTACATTTAAAAGTTTATTTTTTCTATTGTGCCTATATTAAATATAAATTTTGTACTATATAGATGAAATTATACGAAAATGGTGTGTAATGTCCATGGCAACACCACAGTGAAATTATATGTTATATGCGAGTATTATAATTTATATTGTATATTGTATGTCCGAAATTTAAATTAATTTTCCATTCGGTGTATTACGCGTTATTAAAGGCATAAAGGGTTATTATACGGAATGGTTTACAGCAATAAATCTTCTGTTCGCGACGGTCAATACTATAAACATTTAATATATTACACCATGTATATGCATATATATATTCGTATATATATAGTAGCGAAGAGGAAAAACGCGATGTCATATAATTGTTGGATATGATTTATAATTTTGAATTGATCAAAAAGCAGTATATTGTGTGCAAAATATAATTATTAATCATTACTCGTGTATTGTATTATACACTACTTACTAAATACGTTATATGATATTTATTTATTTTATTTTTATCCTTATATAATGTTTTGTATCCAATTTTTAAAGTGTTCCAAACCGTATTTATACTCTATGTATTATATACAGTTAAATTTTCAAATCGTTCGTATTAATCGAATAAATTTATACAAGAGGGTATTTATACCCAGAAAGACAATATAATTTAGATACCTATTGATTGTATTAAAAATTTATATACCTACAAAATATATGAGGATCTTTTTTTTTTTTAAAAAAAAAAAAACTTTCACTGACACGTATAAAAATATAAGTACCTATATAGAGTATGTTAGAAAAAAAAATTTGAATTTTAAAAGAAACTATTAGTATGATGAAAGGTTGATGACTCCTGCATTTTAGTAATGTAAAAAATAAAATTATACTACGTATTATATATATATATATATACGATTCTCAATGATATTTTTTACATTCCTTACGAATATTCATTCGTATATTGTAATTTTCGTCATTTTGGCGATGAATCATTTATATATATACCACTTTGTTTTTTATGACTTTGTCAAAATACAAATATACTCGAGTCTCAATATTACTATGTATATGTAATATACCTTTATGCTTTATATATATATCTTGAAATGTTTATTAATAATAGTCTCTTCGAATTTCTGTATGAATTTTAGTTTTATTTTTTGGCATGTGTACAATTCAGAATTCTAATAAAAAAATAAAAGTAAGATCGCAAGATGAGTTTGGTAATAGTAATAAATCATAATAAATTTTCAATTGTCTGGAAAAATTGTTTGGATGTGTAATGATGATAACATAATAATATGCATTTTAATCAAGGTATATAATAACATTTTAATGAAGTTGTTGTCTTATTTTGTCTATAATGACACATAATAAACGACTATTGCTCTGATACTGTTTTTACATTTTATACACAATATTGCGTTTATACACCGAATATTATTATCGAGTGTCCGCTCCTTGAACTCGTTTTTCTATATATTATGTATTATGTGTGATAAACAATGTTGGATAAAAGACGTTTGTACTTTAGTAACTCGTAGGTTTTAATACGTTTTGTTACTTAAACTTCTCGAGGTTCTAAATTTAAACCGAGATTTAAACCCTTTTGCAGAAAAAAAAAAAAATTATATTAACCGACGACCACGCGACGTTGAATACTCCAGTGTCGTTTGATCGTTGAAGTCAAACGAAATTCGCAGGTGTATTATACCTAGGTATAATATTTAGTCGGATGAACGTTTTTGGTAATGTCAAACACCATGTCGACGGTTCTTATACATAATATATAAATATGAGTTGGAGCGTGCAATATATTGTTCGTGTATCGTGCAGAAAAAATCAAAAAATACAAATATAAATAAAATCGTCGGGTATTATATTTTAATCATGTATTTATATATAACAGTAATATCATGTCGTTGTTGTTGTTATATATTTTGACGTTATTTCGTGCGTAAAATTTAGAGCTACGAACCGCTTTTATTAAACAAATAGGAACTTTTTTTTCATGTCTCTATGTATTACGAGTGTTATATAAAACAATATAAAATCGCACTGATTGATCAAATAACATCAAACTACGCACCTATTTATGCATATAGGTATAAGCGTGTATTACGTACAAATACCAATAATTAATCACGTGTTTTACGATTACTCGATAAATCTTTCGCTCTTAATTTTATCGAATTATCAATTTGTTAATTATACGTGAAAAAAAAATACATTACAATACGTTTTCACCGATTGTTTAATTGCACGTTACGTGTGCATTTATTGTATTATTATAATATTACGTATTATAATAATTTATTACGTACCGACGTCAGAAACACGACAACAACAACGTATACAAAAAATAATTAATAATATAATAGTCGTTATTATTACGCGTTATTCCACGATAATAAAAAAAAAAATATTCTCGTCGATTTTATTTTTAACCAGAATAATTTTTTACCTATCGTAATAACACGCGATCGATATCGTATACGAAATAAAACCGATTCGTAAGTACACAAACATAATAATGTTATGATAATAATCGTACTGTAAACTTTCTCTGTTGGGTCGGTTTGTCCAGTTTTCGTTTCATGGCGGAAACGTAAATCGATTCAGGTATAATTTATAACGAAATCGTGGGTCGTAACAATAATTATATATTATCGTTTTAATTAATAATAATAAAAAGTCGTCCGTTTCCCGACTTATTTATTTATTATTTTTTTTTGGTTCTAGTCTTGTCGAGTTAACATATTTCGTTGTTATAATATTCGTATATCTCTCGCGAGTATATTATTATTATCTTCTCCTCCTCCGCTCGGGGGACTTATAGTTTGGTTTATTTAAATATTGTCTGTATATATATATATATATATAGATAGATATTTCGCTAACGAACAATATATTATGATATCGTGTACTATTTAAATAAACAAACTTATACGTTATTCGTATATTATAATATAAAGTTACCGTGTTTATAAACGTGTAACCGCGTAAGAAACACGTTCAAAAACGGAATATTATATTTTACATCCACGTGTATACGATATATATGTACACGCGTTATTATTTTACTACCAAAAGTTTAATCGCAAAATTATATACATATATCGAGTGTAAATTTTCAAACCACCCGTAAGATGAAAATCTCTCTTATGTTATACTTTCCTTCTCCTTCCCTCCGTATATTATATCGATATTTTATCGTGCGATTAACGCGCGTTCCGAAATTTACTGTTTATTGCGCTTATAACACGTCAGTAGAGGACAGGAGGAAAAAGTATGTTTTAGCGATATCATAATATTATTATACCGCGTTTTCGGTAAAACAAACTTGTGTTCGATACCGCGGTATTTACTGAAAAAAAAAAAAACCAAATAATATAATAATAACATGGAAGTGCGTCACGCGCGCGTTTATAAACCGCGACGACAATCGATATTGTAATATATAATGAAACGTAATTTTTGTACGTATATAGAAAAAATAAAAAATAAAATAAAATTTTAACTACTAAATCAATACACTATAGTCTTATTTGAATTTTTAATTAATGTTTTTTTTTTTTTTTTTTTTGTTTCAGGTTTCATCAACTCGAACACTCTACACTCGTTAGCCCACCTACACGGTAAGTGACAATTTTTTTTTCTAGGTTAAATTTTAACTTCTTTTTCGTGCCCGTGCATAAAGCGTATGTTATATACGAAGTCATTCGTATTATAATATCGATCGCCGATAGTAAAAAATGAAAAAAGAAATATCCTCGGCATTGCGAATCGTGTCGCTTCGACCGTAAATACGCGTTTTCCAGTTATAAATCATATTATATTTTATTCTTTTACTCCGACTGACAAGGTCTCAATTATACACCGTGCAAACAATACCGTAAAATATAATATATAATAATAATAATAACGATAACGATACGAACATCACCGCTGTCAGTCAAACACGTACAACAATATATTATTATTATATTATAATTGACGTCTATTGTCTCAGTGTCTCTCAAAATCGTCTCGAAATCACTGCGGTTGTTATATAAAGTTTAAACGAACGATTTTCTCTTAGGCGTCATTATAAACTTGTTATTATTATTTGAACTTTTCCTGTGAAACGTGTTGTATTTATATATAACTATTTCGTTGTATATTTTATTTATATACGTGTCAATTAATTATTGTATTTTCGTCCGTGGCGATATTATATTATTGTTATTGTTATTATTTTACGTTTGAAGGTTAAATCGTCGATGATTGTTTTCGACCGACACGTTTTTACGATAAAATTGATTTTTTTTTTTTGATATATAAATAATTTTTAATTTTACTTGTGACAAAAAATTTCGACGAATCCACCGAGATTTGGACGTATCTGTATTCAATTCAAAACGCTTTTGTAAAAAAACTTGTACGATTTTTTTTTTATTTTTAATTACTTAAGGAACGCGAGAATATTTCAATCGTAATAATAACACAAACATTCTTTTAACAATATTTTAGACGTGTCGTTTCATAAAAAAAAAAAAAAAATGTATATACAAAACACGACAACTAATAAATAATAAATATAAATTTCAATGTCACGTAATGTTACATCTATCGTTCATTATTGTATGCAAATGTACAATAACAGTAAAATATTATTTTTATCAATGATACGATCGGTAGATACCGCAAGAAATACCATACTTCATTCTTAAAAAATCACCATTATATCGTTATTTTTTTTTTGATAAATTTTGACCTAAACTTTTAAACTTTTATAGATATATATATATACTAATTGGTTAGTATTTATAATAAAATAATGCATTATATGTTCGAATATTTTTTTAATTTCGTTCAAAAATAGGAATGTTAAATATAATATTTTGTTTTTTGCACGCCATTTGTATTATTTTTTATGTAACTCGTTTTATCCGATTAAAAATTGTCACAAACTTATTTTTGACACATTTCTAACCATCACAAATAAATAGTAACTACACGTTGGTACATACATCGATAAATCTGCTGTAAAGCCTACTCACCATCGTATTAAATATTTTTTTTTTTTTTTAAATTGCGTTGTTAGTGAAAACTACTTTGTTTTTTTTTATATTTTAAACGCGATTCTATTCATATTTTAACGACAATAATTCAATTTTGAACTGACGTTTAAATATTTACAGTGTAGTGTTTTGCAACGCAATTTTACTAAAATTAAATTAAACTGCTTTTAAAATTTTAATTACGTAATGTGCGTAAATTGTTTGCATCGCCAAACAGAATAACGCCGCGTGTATTTCAATTGGTAATATAATTAAATTTGATAATAATTATTTTTACCTTCGTTTAATTCGTGACGGTATATCCCTCTGTATTTAATTGGAGATTGTTATGTTGTGTTTACAATAAATTTGTTTTCTTGAAATTTTCGACGGTTTTTCTTGCCGAGTTTCTGCTGGGACACCCTGTATATAGTATATAAATTAAAAATGACTTATTTCGAGTCTTAATAAACATATTTAAAAAAGTTAAAAATAATTATTTTATATATTTAAATTCGAAGTGATATATTATGTGTTATGTCACGAAAATCGTATAATAATTCTGATACGATATTTTTATTATCGAAGAGCAACGCGTATCATCATAATTTGTATACGGTTAAAACAATTTAATTTAAATTCCATCTGCTCCCAAGATTAAAAAAAAAAAGTACAAATATTGAAACGATGTTTTTGAACTTCAAACGATAATGATTAAAGTTAATATTACATATTGTATAATTTTAATAAAACGATATTACGATACCTATATCGTCCCTAAGGGAAAATTAAACAATAATTTCAATTTGTCGGCCGACCTCGTCTTTCAATGTCGATAATATTTTATTGCGCATATTTCATTATTATATTATTGATTTTCCGTGAATTTACGGTACGCGGTCAACACGATGACATAATATATTTTTGTCCTACATCCTACTATTATTTTTATCTTTTATATTTATTTTATATTTTAGTATAACGCGTGTTTTTCCGTTCTTATCATATTATACAGTATACAGTGTGCGCTATGCTAAAAATAAATATTTAACATTTTTTTCCCATCAAACGAAATAATTGTAGCGAATTTCAAACGCGATTAATTTGGTGAAAATGTATATAATATAATATTATGTTATCGCAAAAATATCCAAACCAAACCGTCGAGTCGTTTTGTCATTGACAACGTGTCTTTATCGTATATAAAAACGAGTTCGAATAATTAAAATAAAAGTTTTTTTTTTTAACGTATTTTAGGTTATAGTTGTTTTATTAAAAAATAAAATATTAAATACAATGTAATTTATATTTTTAAATATTTTTCCACATTTTTTTTTTTTTTTACCCAAATTGTATTCAAAATTTCAAACGAAAAACGCCAAATATACGTTTTTTTTTCTATTTTGTATATTAAAATACATTTAAAATTTAATTATGCCCCATCGAATTCGAACATGCAATGTGAAACATTAATGTACACAAAACACTCGACAAATGTCAAAACGTGCAAAACTCGTATAATATTATAATCAGTGTAATGTAATTATTTATATATATTTGTTTTATTCTTTTTATCTGTATTGTTATGAAACCCAGGTTTTTGCGCTTATCTTTTGAATTTTGACATTAGCATACAATGAACGAATATAATATTATAATACGATAAGCTTCCATAATATTATCTGTACAAATTTCGAGTGTTACGGCTTTATGAGAAATGTATTTTTATATATGAATAATTATAATATAGATTAAAATGCGGTCATGGATAGTTTCACCGCATATACTCTGAAAACCACATTTCATGGCTATTTCATGGTATTCTGTTAGAATAATCAAATTTTAATAAATCGTGGTTTTTTTTTTCTTTTCGATGTTATTACGGTAAAATAATATTTTATCAAAATCGCATTTTAAAAACGTTAAAACCGGGAAAAACTTATCGGCAGAGTACACCCGCGCGTGTATGCAAAGTTCTACAAGTCAAAAGGACGTACCCATACAATTGTCGATTGAAGTTTTACACGACAGATTCTTTCGACGTTTTCACGTATTATAAAGTCTAACCACCAACTTTTCAAATCAATTCCTTTTCTTGTATCTCTTCTTTCCTTTCCTTTCTTTTTTTTTTGACCGATTTCACGGCGTGTGTGTTTGTCATCGTCTTCGTCTTCGTCGACCGTCAACAAAACACACACTTTTATACTCAAACAATCACAAATCGCGTGTATTCGTGTATAATGATATGATGTATTTACCCGTATATATACGGAAAAGACGAATAAATCTGCTGTGTAAAACGTTGGCGCGGTGTTGCATTATTCATATTATTTATTTTTTTTTTCTGCGTCTTCCGCTCGACCGCGGATAAAACCCCCGTAAGCGCCATATCCTTCGAATTTCTCACCGGATCCGCAAAAATACGATTTCGATTTCCTATATATAACGAACCGTGTCGCTGTATAATATTGCGTATAGTGCCTGTCACCGCCATCACCGAGCCACGGATGACGTCAAGACGATTTAAATAATATAAATATTCTCAAATTTATTTCCCGTTTTTTGCACATCAATTATATGAAATCCCTATACCGCGGTCCGGATATTATATAAACCGCAATAATGGTGTATACAATAATAATTACACGTTTATTCGTACAGAAAACCGCGTGCGATGAAAACTCATTTCGATCTATATTCTCCATTAAAATTATTAATATGTAATTTTTAAATTACATAAATGACATGTTTGGACATTTGGACATGTTGAAAAAAGAAGTAATGACAATATCATTCAAGAAGATAGGTGAAATGACCAGTAGCGGGAAATCGGGGAAAGGGCAGGTCGAAGAAAAAATGGATGGGGTTATTTGGGAGGATATGAGGGCATGTGGAGTAAATAAGAATATGGTCAGAGATAGGGAATATGGATAGGGATGGGTGGAAAGTGAAAGGAAATGATACGAGTAGCTGACCCCACAGACGTGGGACAAAGGTGAAGATAAAGAAGAAGAAAATTTAAATTAATAATTATTATCACTCGAGACATACAAGATAAGGAATAATTTCGACGGTTCGAAACCATCCGTAGAGAGCGCATATTATTATAATAACATTAATATGCGCACCGTCAAATATACGACGTGGTGTTGTCGTCGTTTCGCCATCGCAGCAAAATTTAGTCACGGTCAAAGTGGTTAATCAACCGCCGAGAAATGGAATTGATTATCCTGGGGTTTAACGCAGCTTATAATAAATCTACTCCCGTAGCGTTTAATTATGCGTTTATATATACCTATATATTATTATTATTATAGTATACAGTTCAGGGATACCCAACGTTGAACTATGAAAATTATGATGTGAATATTCATATTTTATGTATAATATGAAAATCGAAGAAAATTCTCTATCCGTATACAACATCGTAAATACAATAATATATTATATAGTCTTGCGTTAAACGTCAAATTTATGTTGACGATTCTTTAAATCGATCATCGACCGTTAAAATTAAATTAATTGTCATAAATTCGACAGAGATCGATTTGGAACTTCCGATATACCTATATAGTTTATAATATATATTATATAATGTACGCAAGCGTGAGAATTAATAAACGCGTTATAATATATTTGTATATTATAGTTATAATTATAATGTTTAAGCCGTATATGACGGACGAGAATGACGGTGAAGATAATAAATTATAACGTGTTTACGTTCGTAAAACTGCGTTTAAACACAATCGGAAATCGTATAAATTATATACGCGCGATATACCGCGGTAATAATAATATAATCAAACGAAATATGCGCGCGTCGTAAAATGTCTGTCTTCGGTGAACCTTATTAGAATATTTCGATAAAAAAAAAAAAAAGGATTAACCCCCTCGTCCGTTTAATTAACATTTATTATAATATGGTAATGATCGTTATAATGACATCCGAAATATTTATAAACAATAAACGTATAATATATTATTGTTATGGGTATATATCAAAATGGCGAGAAACACTTCCTGTCACCGCGTAATTTTTTTAATTTCCGTTCGTTTGTCGTGATAACGTTTTGTTTGTTTTCTGCGTTGTCTAGACGCGCATAAAGGTACCTATATATAAGTGAACAATGTTTCTCACAAAACGCTGTTGTAACAATTAACGTGAAATGCATTTTTTATTCGTGTACTGTATATTATTATTATTATTATTATAGCGGAGGGTTTCGGTCTTTACACGAAATTTCGCGAAACCTTTTTAGATTACTATAGCTATATATAAACTATTTCACAAAGAAAATAATTATAATTAACCATAGACGTTGTTTATATAGTATATTATATATGATATTATTTCTGCAGTTTGCGGTCTTAAAAAACCTTGGGTATATTCGTTTTAATTAGAATTGGCATTTGAAACGTTTGAAAAACGAACACAAAAAATAACGATCGTTTTTATACTATATAAAAATAATATATCGTATATATAGGCGTGACGTACCCGCTATATACGCGTAACATAACTTTATCGATATAAAATCAATACGTTACATCGTATTTTTGATTAATAAAAAATAAAAAATAAAATAAATATATTTGTAATATATACGTGTGCATATTTTAAATTAAATCGTATTTTTTCGAAAAAAAAAAATAACCTTATTAAAAAGTTTATAAGGGGCCTTTAGACTTTAATCAAAATTGCGTTTTACATTAATTAAATGCCGCGTAGGTATATATTTATATTATATAGTACACCTACATTGAATATATTATGTACACGTGTCCTACGAACAATACATATTGTATAAATATATAACGAATACAAAAATAAATTATCCCTCTCATTTTCGTCGTACGATATAAATTTAAATAATCGTTTTAAATATATAATCTATATTTAGTAGTAGCTGCAGTATATTATAATACGCCCTAAAGAAAATTAAGAATGTGATTTTTTTTCCTCCAGGGGCGAATTTTAATTACGTTTTGTTTCCAGGTGTTTATAATATGATAACGGCGTTTATACCGATTAAAAAATATCGAATATTTATGATACGCGTAATATTGTGTAATTATACCATTATAATAAACGAAAAAAGAAAAAAAAAAAACCTAAACTAGAATTGTATGGTTTATAATTTTATATCGCGTATATGAACCGACGGAAATCTGTTAAAAATTGTGTTTAGTAATAATAATAATTATGAAAATAATTAACGATTTACAGTAATAAAACAAAAGATATACTGCAGAAGTCGCGTATAAAAAAATTATGTTTTGTGTCTTTATATAAACGACAAAAAAAAAATCCTCGCCACGCCGTACGGCGAATATCGAAATAAATTAAAACTTGAACCGTATAAATTATAGGAATATTGTAAACACGACAACTCATAATATTAATGAATAATGAATGAAAAGCGGTCCATATATTTTTCGTAATATTTTAAATTATTAAATTAAACTTGTAATATTCAAATCGCTCGTTTCCCGACGTTAACAGGAAACGTAAAATGTATACTCTGCATATTTTAACCGTTGATATTAAAAATGTATATTTTTTAATATATACATACAAGTATACGATTATATAAAAATAGTAAAACTCCAAGTCACAACTCGTGCGATTATTATCGAATAGGTCGACTTTTAGACGGGGGATAGATTTTTTTTTGTTTTTATCAATTTTTTATCAATTTTTTTTACGGCGTCTATACGAAAAATACAACAATGTATTATTATATTGTTCTCGTCGAGATTTCACATTAATTATTATTAAAATATTAGCCGAGTTTGAAATTTATAAAAAAAAAAATATTACTTTTTTTAATTACATTTTTTTTTTCTACCCAGCTTCCGAATCGACAAAACAATACAATATGGCGTATATATAGACAAAATATAATTTATAATAATTAATATACGGTCGGCGTTCCCAGACCAATGTTTTTATTGCGCACACAAAAATCGCCTTTCAATTGATATCAACATTCGAAGGGTGTGGCGGCGGTGGTGATGGGGGTTGGGGGGGGGGGAGTGAAATCAATTGCCGCCGTTATATTTAAATTAAGGACTGGGTGATGTAGGGCTCTGACCTCTACGTGCACTCTTCTTGTATGTTATACGATGTACACAGTGCACACAAATATTATTACAATATTTACGGCCATCGTAAATTGTTAATTTTTATACGATCTGTGCATAATTATAATAATCATAATAATAATAATAATAAAAATAATAATAATAATAATAATAATCATAATAATCATTATAATAATAATAATATAAATAATAGTAATTATGATTAACGTGATGGCCAGGGAATAGCGGATTGGGAAACAATGCAATGGCATTTTTCCACAAGTCATAAAATCCCACGAGATGATGTTTTTTTTTTCTTTTACTTTTATAACATACTCGGAAAAATATTGCTCGGAAATTACATAATAAATTAATAACGCTAGGAGATTGGATAAATCGTCGTTATATTATAACATAATACGTTAACGCGATGTGTTGACGAATTTCGCTCGTTTTTTACACATTCATCTCTGCACAGATCCGATCCAAAATATTTTTAATTTGTCGTCGTTTTTTTTCTCCCGTCATAATATCGTTATAAAAAATAAATAATAAATATAATAATAATATCGCTATAAGTAGGACCGTTTCACCGTTTTTCGAAATATAATTATATTAACTTTCAACGGTATATTGGCGTAAAGATCGAAAATATTTTTAATTCGCGAGTGTTATTGCTTCTAAAAGTTTTTATTAAAACGCTTTCGTGTCATCTATATTATTATCATCTTCATTATTATTATTATAAAAATTATTATTATTATTTATTATATAAATTAAAATATTACTACGCTTCTATTATACGTATAACGTACCTATATAATATAATAACGACGGTTTCGCCTCGTTTTACCGAATATGAAATAATTAAAATTTTACGTCGTGATATAAATTTCTATACCCGTTGGCGTACCGTAAACATGTTATACGTATATACCTATATATAGTATTATAATTATTTACGGTTTAATGGGTTATTTTACGCGTGTGTTCGTAAACTTTATAAAGTGGGTGGTTACGATTTAAGTCGTAATAGTTGTGATATTATTACCGCGGTATATATAGGTACATATTACATTATTATATATTTTTATGAGAAACGTGAACAATACGCAAGTCCGTCTTTACGCGCGGTATCAACCCGAAGCGGTTATTGGTTATGGTATCGCGGCGAAGTAATACCGTATAGTATACCTGTAATAATACGCGTTTCGATTCTATGTGCCGTCGTTCGTCGTATAGCTTGGCGGCGGCGGTGGCCTGAGGGCGCGATAAATTTACACGCCGCAACGAGCATCGAAGGTAGTTATAGAGATATAGATGAGAGGAGAGAACGGACGGGCCCCGCCGTCTAGCGATAAAGTCACAATAATTCGCAGTTAAAACGCGATTGGTTATACGGTTGGTGTTATACGGTCGGGGGGCGCACGGCTTTTAGGTTAGATTTACGAGATTATCACGCCAAACAACGTATAAATAAGGTATATAAAATAAATACATAAACGCATAATATCATACAATATGAATATAACAGACTTTTGCGCGCAAAACGAGGACATTTGGACGTTTTTGATGTACGACAATGTAATAATAATAATAATACACCAAAGAACGGTAATTTTTTTTTTATTCGTCGCGTTTGTCGGAAGTCGGAACCGATGTCCGTTATTATGCGAGAATTTCGTTTTTATCGTTTGTTTTAAAAAGAAAAAAAAATAGGGACCGGGATACATTATAAATATTAAAGTATTTTATTGTTTACATTTCTTTTTTTTTTTTAAGGTTATATGTATTTTTATACTAATACCATTAGTCAACTTCAACGGATAAAATACTCCTAGAATCGCGTGTTCGATCGTTGTCAGAAAAATGTTAATAATTATATTCTCCTTTTTAAATGTCACTTCATAACTCCAAATAATAATAATAACATCGCATACTCGTGACGCCTATACGTAAATATCAATTTAGTAGTGTATATGTAAAAACGAATCGATATTTTTAACGAAATTGCGATATAATAAAAAAATGCTGCAGACATCTGCTCGGCAAATTCATAAATTTCAAAAAAATATACATTATATTATATACTATAGGATCGAACGTTTATTTATAAAATTATTATAAACGAAAAATTCACGTTCAATAAAAATGTGTTTCTTTTTTTTCTCTTGTTTTATGTCCGTAGCACTTTGAGAATAATAATATGAAACGACAACTATATAACGACCGCACGTTATGTGTGGATGACTAAAGGATTCTATAATTAGCATACACAAATCTTTCATACCTATACTATTTACATTGAAGTATTTTCGGACCGTGTCGTATCGTAAATGTGTATCATGTGTATATAGTGTATATTTGAACACAAGAACATTATCATCATTTATATTAACTTTTAACCGCGGTTATAACGTATACCAAAGATATTATAAATATTCATTCGTATACCAAAATCATCCTCGAAAAATTGTTGAATTATATATTTATTTATTTTTAGATTATTATAGTCGGGTAATGGACTTTATTTAATATAATGTATATTATTTTACTTTTTTTAAAAAGAAAAATTAATTATCAATAAAAAAATAACTTTATACTTTTCGAGTTTAGTGAAATATACTCGTATATATTAAACTATAACCATTTTATGGAATACGTATTTTGCATGTATGATAATTTTGATGGGTCGACATCGCCGGTTTAACGAAAATGCCGATGCTTTTTTATTTATTTTTCGAATGTTTATTAAAAAAGGGCATTCAAAAATCTTAATTTTTCGCGGAGATATTATAATAATTAATAAGTATAAATATTATAGATCTGTATGGTTATTATTATAATATTATAATCGTGATAATATCCGAAATTTTTTGTAATGTTTTATCAGTGTCAAATTCATTTTGAACCAATTCTTACTTTGTCCGCATTATATGATGGCGGTAGTAAAATCGTAATTATATATTCTTAATCTTAACCTAACCTATATTATATTATGTGTACGTTTTCATCCTGAAAATGAACACTTTTTGTTTCGAATTGGTTATAATTAATTATAGTTGTTTATTGAACCGTATAATTACTTAATTATTCAAAAATCAAAACTTAGGCAATTAGGCCCAGATTTAACTTTAGTCGAAAGCATGTCGCATATACATAATACCTTATAATAATATATACGTATACGTTCGTCCGTGAAAAATAATTTTAATAATAATAATTAAATTCAAATATACAAGACAACTTTTTAATTATGTAAATTCTCGTCCGTTATTTAAATAGTAGATTTGTTTTCATTTATAATTTCCTCGTAATTTCAATCCAGCGTTTTTTTTTTTTTTTTTTTTTTTTGTTTGATGCAACCAGACGTAACCATTAATTCAACCAGACACAGACGCACACAGGAAACCACACCGAGTACTGAGTTAGGACGCTAAATTAAAAGTAGTAGGAGGGACGCCTTTAATTTTTGACATTTTTTTATATTTCCATGAAACTTTTGTTATATATTATAATACTTTACGACATAAAAACGCCTTCTTTTTTAATCAAATATATTTTGTGTTACGTTTTTAATTATGTATGAATACGAAAACGCGCCCGGTTACGATATTGGAGTTTATTATTATTAATTTTTAACAAAAATTCCTACAGATAAAAAATATACTTTTTATTATTTTACTTTATCTATTATTTCCACTAAGAATTCATTGTAGGTTTGTTATTCCAAACGATAATTATTATTGTTTAATCTTAATTTTGTTTCTTCGTGTTGCACGTGACGTTATCGTCGAAATAGACGTTCATTTCATGTTTGTTTAGGTTTTATTTTATTTTTTATTTATCTTCTGTTTGCTAATCGATCGATTGTTTAAGTTCCTATGAAAACCATACATACTAAATTTTTTAGTATTTCAATCTCGGTCGTAAGCACATGTTTTTTTATTTTTTTTTTATAAGTAAAATAAGCACAAACGGAAGTTTAACGTAAATACGCATATAGCAGAAGAGGATATAATATTCCCTCCGTCTGTCTTTTTCGTTTTTGCCATCTTTATCACACTACGTAGCGATTTTTGTGTGTATGGGGCGTTTCCGCAACCGTCACGTTGTACTACCCGTTATTATCAAAAGAAAAAAATGTATATATATATAAAAATAAATATAATTCATCACGCTTCGGTAGAGTAAACTCAATCCCACCACATCCCAAGTTCTATCTAATGGAAGTATTTTTCCTCGTCCTACGGAATTCGTGGATCTATTATATAAGTGAGTATTATATTTTATATTATATAAGAGCAAAAACGCTATATCGAAATACGAGCGTCGTTATTGTGAAATTTTAAAATGAAAAATTATTATATTATATACTCGGTAACTGTATATATATCATCCAATTTTACTGTAATTTTATTATTTGCATTTTGAAGTATGCATAAATCGTGCCAGTTTATATAACATACTTAAAATGGGGTTAAAAATTATAACCGATAGTGTGAAAAACGATGTAAATATAGAATATATATTATAATTAATATAACGTTTGTTTCATATACTTTTAATTTGTTCACGACGCGTTCTTATATACGATGTTAAATCTAATTAAAACTGTTAAAACGTATCGAAGTTTTCTCCATATACGTCTGTGGGGTGCCGTTAACGAACCAATAAAAGTCCGTGATAAAAGTTTAAGAGTCATATTATCTTCTACCGGTCGGATTACGCGATTTTTTCACCGAAATTGTATATATTGATTTAATGTGATGTATATATACGAAACGATGAAATAATCGAAATAATAACCCGCTTTGTTCGTATAGTTTCATATTTTCGATTAATATAATATTATGTTACATGTATGTGTACCCCCACTCACATTTGTGTATAGTAGTTTTTTTTTTATTTATTTGAACGAAAATTCATATAAATTTAAAGTCCCTCCTGTTTATTAAATATATAAATATTTGTTTATACACGGTATACGGATGATATAATAATATATCGTACGTATTTTATCATTCAAAACGTTGGATAAATTGACCACAACTCGCTCGGGTCGTTATGATTATTTAACTGATATTTTATAATATTTAATAGTTACTAGTTACTATAATATACCGTGTTGTATTTTGTACAGTCACTGTATCGGATCGCCGCCCAAAGTCCATAATATAATAATAATAATAACCATAATAACCGTAATATAACCGAATGTGACCGTACAGTATATAATTTTATATAAGTATTATATAAGAGTATTATAATTATTATATTATCGAAACGTTATATACGAGTAGTTATGGTATATATAGCGTTTAAATAAAGTAAAGTCGCCAAATACAAAGACGTTACACATACCGCGGTCGTGTAAACACGTTATAATAATATATATGTGTTTCGAACAGGACGACATATTTTAAATTTATAATATTTATACGCGTTGTAAACTATTATGTATAGTTTACGTATATTTTTTTTCCTTATAGTTTTCTCACGGTAAAGGCATCGCGTTCAATTCATTGATAACAAAAATAAATTATTTTATTATATTACGTTCGAGATCTGTTGTTAGGCTTACATATAAAAAAAAAAAAATGACGAACTGTGATCTAATTTATGATATTTATATACGGATTCGAAAAAAAAAAAATACTATAATATAATCGTATCGTTTTATGTGAAATACGCGCGTAAAACGACGAAACGCTATATTATGTAGGTACCTACTCTTTCCGCGTGACGATAATATTATTGAAATTTATCCAAACGGTTTTTATTTATGGAATAATATAAGTTTGAGCGTTTATTACTCCGCGAATCGTAAATTATTTTTTTCCCTTCCGTTCGGTATACACTGGGTTATAAAAAATAACAAAGTCAAATATCATACATTTCTATATACGTATATACTATAGGAATATAATATTATCGAGAACAATATTTCAGTTTTCTTTTTATGCTCTTTATTCTATACGGTGTTTATTTTTATATTTTCAACCGTCGTCCATTAGAGAGAGTATAATATGTATTTAGTTTTATTTTAGTTATTTACTTATATATATATATTTATTCGCAAAATTTATTTAACGCGCTCTCGTCGTTCTTTTATATTATTATTATTATTATATTCGCTCGTCGTAAAAGCAAACAAGTACATATACCGACCGAACGCGAGGTTTTGCAGAAAAAACTGACTGTTCAAACACAACACGGGAGTTCTTTATTTAGCCGTATAAATAAAAAAAGAAAAAAATCGGCCATTGCCAATGGCAACGGTTCACTGGTCCGTTTCGTATGTATATATACGACTACAAAAGTTACTGAAAATTAAAACAACACGTTGGTCTTCACACATATGTGAATTACGTTATAATATTATCGTTTTCCGTCTACAGCGTGTTTGTAGTGTTTGTATGTGTGTGTATATGTGGTTTTTAAATCGCAACGCGTGCACGTCCGTGTGTTACCTATATATATTTTTTTTTTTACCAATTAATTTAATTTAAACTTATATAAACGCAATTATTATTCCTCGCTATACACTAATTAGGCCTGTTCGAAATTATTGTGTTTCAAGTACGTATATATTAATTAAAAACAAAAAAACAAAAACCGGCCGTCCGTCATATTAAATTATAATTTATAAACTATATACGAGTACATAGGTATAAATAATAATACGTGTGTGTGCGTCCTTTTAATCGATTTCACTATATAATATATTTGAATTAAATCGTTCCCGTTTAATAATTGGATTTACGTATTTTCACGATATATGACATATCATAATAATGATTTTTATTATTATTATTATTATTACCCAGGATTTCGTCGGGTTATATCTGAATAATTATAGAAAATCGCGAGGATATTATAAATGCGCAATATATATATATTATTATATTATATTTATGTACCTATAATATAATATATTAATATATACGACAGAGTTGAATCATATTTTCCTACTATATACATTGATTAGATTGTCAGTGGGTAGAATACAAAATCAAATTTACATAAAATCCAATTACAATAACGGAATCATCGTCGTTGCTATACAATATAATAGCAAATTCTCAATATGAAATTCTGCGGTATATTGTCTCGGATTTGTGTAATATTATATTATTATATCATAATATATTCGCCTTTTTTCTCTTTCGAATCGATTAACTTGAACGTGGGAATATATTTTATATAGACGTGAAAAAAATAATAAAAATATTTCCATTATACATAATCGTGATCTATTTTCGTTTTGGTGTTAAAAAGTTAGGATGACTGTTATTACCATATGTACGGGTTGTATAAACTAAAATGTAATTACTAATTAATAATAATTTGTTTTATACCGTACGCGTTAATAGACGATTACAAAACTGTTTACGTTTAAACAAATCGTTCCCGTATAAAGTATAAACAATATAATTTATATTTAACCGCGGTTACGTTTTGATTTTATATAATAATAAATTGTATTGATTTTTATAATATATAATATAATATAATACCGTTTTAACGATATCGTGTATAATCGTAATAATCGGTTCGTTTAGAAATCATCGTCGATTCGTGTGATAATAATGCGCCCGTTTTAACACTATCGTTATAAAATAAAGTACCTATATATTTATTCCTAGTTAAAAAAAACTTGAAACCATTTCGTAATAATACTAATTATACGTTAATACCTATCCAATTTCGTATTTTTTTTTTTTTGATTTTTGGTTTTTGCTTCGATATTAAATTCCAATGACAATATAATATAGTCGTCTATAATATAATAATTTACTCAAGATTTAAACCGTCCCCCTTTCGCTTTTTTGGTTCTTATTTTGATTTACTCGCATAAATATTTCATTTGTACATATATAATATATAATGTTATAATGTACAATCCGTGCACGGTTGACGGGGTCAAAACGAAATGTGCAATTTCCTTTAAATAAAAACGATATAATATAAAACGAAGAACTTGCGCAATATATTATACGTTGCTACATAATAGTGTGTATATCAAAACACTCGCGAGTAGGTAAATCACGTTTCAGTGACGTGGAAAAATGAAATGCGAATTTTTAATAATACTATATAATTCTTTACCTATATATGATATTACTATTATAAAAATCTATGTATGATATATATAAATTGTATTTTTGGATATTCCATGCGATACGCTATATTTTATATTTATATTTATAATACTATATCCGAGAATCGAATAGTCTGTAATAACGATTTTTTTTTTTTCCGAAAACACGATTGTTTTATATATTGATATTAATATATATATAATTTAATATTATTATATTATTATTACGAATTCCTACAGCACGAATGCACGATGTTTTCATTATAGTCGTGTTGTGTAATCTGATTTTTTTTTTTAACGGAATCGATAAATAAATCGAAATTTAAGAAAAAAATTATCTTCATAATAAGCAGAATTCCGTCGTTACTCGTACAATAAATACGCTATATTTTAGATTCTGAGCGAAGCGAAGAATGTATTGGTTTTACAATGATGTGTGATTTTTTTTTTTTTTTTTTTATTCTGAAGACATTTTTACTACCCGAAATAATGCTCCGATTATCACGAATAGGGTATGTTTCCGGTAGCAAAGTGGATCTAGTTGGTACTTTATTTAGGTCATTTTTTGAATTTCTCAAAATTGACCCTAAGCGGTAGAAAAAACTTGGAAAAAATGACGAAAAAGCGGCATTTTTCACGAAAAATGAAATTTTGACAAATTCAATTTCTATATTTCATGATAACTCAGGCAATTTTTAAGATAGCGACCTGAAAATTTTTTTGGGTGTTCACATAGCTATTATACATATGTGGAAAAATTTTGGAACCGTTATGTTAATTTTTCTACAAAATATTAGACTTTGAATATTTCGTAAAATTCACGTTTTTACGTATATAATGTTTGATAAAATTGGCAATTTTGGGTATTTTGGTCTGAAAATTTTACTCAAGTATACTTACATATTACTTAACATCATACTAAAATATTAGAAAAATCCCTAATCTAAATTTTTTTTTATAGCTGTTTTAAGTTGATATTTTTAGTTCAAACGAAAATTATAATCTGACTGAACTTCGCTCAGAATCGTTTTTTCGAATGCAATGGTTTATCATTGCATTCAAATTATAAATAAAATTAAACGCTATGGTTCGCACACCTGTATCCTGTGCGGCAGGAGTATCAGCTCATCTTTTTTATTATAATTATATTAGTACCTAACGTAATATATCGAAAATATTCATTTTATTTTATCGTACGTCGTATATACTCGACTGATTAACCTTAAAATATTATAATTGATAATTGAAATTTGGAATTTTTCTCGTGCGCTCCCGGAGACTTTGACGTACGCGTAATTTTGTTATAGATTTTCTCTTTGTCATCGGTATATAATATCGTTATCGCGCTCAGACGGTTTATTAAATATATACGATATATTATTATTATTATTATTATTATTATTATTATTATTATTATTATTA
>JAIUCT010000014.1:7791657-7805515 GCA_021307375.1 Tetraneura akinire
TTATTATTATTATTATTATTATTATTATTATTATTATTATTATTATTATTTTATTATTATTATTATTATTTTATTATTATTATTATTATTATATATAGTTCTTCCGTTCGTTAAACTCACCGATGAAGTCATAAAAGGATATATAAGGGTGTATTCTTTAAATTTAACATAAATTATCGACGAGAGAGTGGTGAGATATGCGGTGTGGGGACATACAAAAAAAAGCACAAAATTTCTTCGCCTGGTATACGAGAAGGGTCAAACCGATAAACGAATTTACGATGTTTTTTTCTTTTAGTGATGGCCCCGTTGAAGCTTGTATAGGTTAAGAGTAAAAAAATAATAACGCACCTATAGGTACATTTTATTTCAAAAAATAAATAGGTACAAAATTTCACGCGTGCGTCGTCAAACGGACGGGCGTAAATTTTTTTTCATATATTTTTTATTGTAATTTCACTCTTCCATTAAATTGTTTTTCTTATACGCGTTATTCTATTTATATAAACATTGCATTTTTTCACCAGTACGGAACGTGGAAACTTAACCTATATACGACGTCGATACGAATTTATTATTTTTACAAAATTACACGTTTTATTGAACGTACGCAAAGAGAATTTTTTTCCTAGTTTATCGAATTTCATCATTTTCCATCATTTTCACGTTTTTTTTTTGTTTTTTTTTTTTGTTTTTTTTTTTGTTTTTTTTTTTGTTTTTTTTTTTTTGTTTTTATAACGTATACAACATTAATAAGGTGCAAGAATATAAAATTTTATACTATATAATATATTATATGCGTTTATATACGTTTAGATTAAGTAATTACAAATAATTATATTTAAATTAACACTATTATGATAGTGATGTTTAAAAGTTAAATATTTGAAATTCAAATTAATTTTAAAATTTACATAACATGAAAACAATGTTTCTACCAATTGAAAAAGAAAGGTATATAGAGTGAGAGAGTGAGTGAGAGAATCAAAAGCTTTTTCAATTATATTAAATTTACCGAGACATTTTTTAATTTTTTCTTGTTCGAGGATTTTTCAGTTTCGTCTCCGTATATATATAAAATCGTTAAAATTTGTAATACTATTCTTAGAATTTATTTGTTTTCGTTAAAGAATCTGCGATAATTAAACTTTTAACTATAGTGTAATTAATTTTTGAATCGAAATGCATTATTGTTATCGTTAATAATTAATAAAGATAATACGTCACGGAATCACTAATAATAATAGTATAAAGTTCACGTCTTTTCGTGTTTCGTATATAACCTTATATATATTTTGTTTTACATACAATTTTTGGATATATAAAAAAAAAAATATATTATTAAAATGATATAACACTACTACGTCGTCAAACCGTCGATGATTAATCGTTGATCGCTTATAAATCTGCCAGTGCCAATTTATTCGCTGTATCGTTACACCGTGACGGTTATCCGTTTACAAGGGAGGAAAAAAATTAAATCTGATGGCTCGTCCGCATCGAACCGTTATAATTGTACCGTCGCCCTCATTAGTCGCACGAAAAAAAAAATGTTCACTATCATCCCGTTATATAATGGCTGCGGAGATTTGATCACTGTGAATTGTGATTATTGATGTGTCTGATGACAATTTGTGTATTTTATTTATTTTAAATACATTTCGTTCTGAATATAATTTTTAAGAAACTATATATATTATATATTCAATTTCAAAATAATTGATACTTTTTTTTCTCACTTTTTTCTATATTTAAAATATAAATTTATCCTATATAACTATACAATTTCATAAATATAAACGAAGAAATATAAATTGCATTGTAACATAATAATATGTTATCAAATTTTAAAGTCTACATTACGACATTTTCTGTACTTATATCTTTTTCTCGTAGAAATAATCAAGTGATCTATATACATTATTATATATATATATATATATATATTATCTTGAAACTAAAATTCATCTGTTAGTCTGTCACGTATAATTCGCGTTACCAAATCCTCTTCTATTCTAACATTTGTTTTCTCGTCGTCATTGTAGAACAATTTAGATATAATTCCATTAAATAATACAGTTTTGTACTTAAAATATATAAGTTTGAGTATTAAATACAAATTAATGAAAATTAGAAATTTAAGATTGCTTCAGACGCATTAGTAGATCGAAAATAATCCGTAAAAGTTGGCGTTTGATATAACCGATATAAAATCGATATAATTTTATCAAAAACACGCGCATACGGACATTAAACGTTATTTAACTATGCGTGGACAGGAGAGAATGTATCGCATTGTGTATTATGTGTGTTATATATATAAAACCCAAAGCCAAAGGACTCGATAATGGGTTGTTACTTTTAACTTTTGGATATAATAGTATTATTGTTTAGCCAGCGGTAAACGTCATTAAGAAGGTCTCTCGTAATAATAAGAACTATTTGACCTATATGTGTATATATATAATCTGTTGTAATGTCGCCATTTCAAAACTATATCCACTTATTAATGTATCTATGATGAAATTCGAATGATACCTATATAATGTACGATATTGGTATAATGTACAATATATTACCAAGGTATATAACCAAGGTAGTCATTGGCGGTAACCATCATTATTAATACTAAGCAGTTGTGAATTAGATATACCCATGGGTTAGAATATTGAAACATTATACAACTGTTATATAAGACGATTAAATTAGTATAAATACTAATTAAAGGAACACATCTGTTTAAGAATCACAATAATAACCGTCATTTGTCGAGACGAGCAAGAACGAAAAAAAAATATTATATTTATTATGTACAAAATATATAAAAACGATTTTTGTAAAAGTCACTTAAAGCTATGCCAGACTAGACTGACTTGGGTAAAATCTGTGCGCCCCGGGATGACGACCAACTATCATAATCAGTGCTTCCAGTCCTTCCCGTTCACGACAATATTAATATAAAATGTACCTATTTCTATAATTAACAAAATTTTGCCTCTAACATAACGTTACAAATGCCTTCTCTAATTATGATTTTTCGAACATTATAATCTATATTAATATATAATTATATTTTATATGATGTCTGTTGTATTAATTGTAAATTATATAATAATATATAAATAAAATGACAAAATCTGTGATGTAGTATTTATACGTGAAATGCGTTTATCACGAAATAATCTGTACCTACTTATTATTATGTTATACGTATATATACGTTATCCATTCTTAAGCTAAATCTGCGGGAGTCCGAACATTTTTGGGTACACGCGGCCGCTATTTTATAGCTTGCCAACCCTGTATAATGGCGTCGTTAATGTCTGAACTTTCGCAAACGACGTATATACCCGCAGCAATTATGCAAATGGAAATGTTGGTACTTAACAAAGTTTAGGATGATGTATTATGTTTTCCAATGACAGGAAAAGGAAATATTCTCGTCCTTATATTATTATTTTTTAATGCGTTCATAAAGTGTGCGTATGATAATATACAAATGCAGTTTTATGTATAATACGCTTTTAAAATGATTTCGAGTTTTAACCGCGACGAGCGAAAATAAAACGATATAATATACAAATATTTATATAAAGTATAATAAAAATAATAATAATTTTAATTCCGACTAGTATTTATTTTATTATTACATGTTTACAATGTTATAATAACAAAACGTGATGAAATCGTTGCACATAGATAATAATAATATAATAAATAATATATACGTTATTGATATTTAAAATATATCGCAATATGTTTTATTGAAATAAAAATATAAAAATATTACTTCCTCGTACACATCTACGATTTAACGACATTGCGCACTCGGGTATAATTTTCTTATTCTTTTTCTAATATTTTTATCCGTATATACTATTAACACTATATATTATTTTTTGATAATAACTGACGGCTTATTGATACGGTGATTCGTGTTTTCCTTTTGACCTTATTATGTTATTTATGTCTTTAAAATAAAGTGTGTATACAGTTATTAATTCGATTGTTGGAAACTTATTTCATTTATTTGAACGCGATCAATTTTGATATATTCTGAACTTGTCGTTTTATCATTTTTCCAACAAAGTATATATAAATCGTGTATATATAATTTCATTGGTTCGTAAATCGTTCGATTTTCTCTCGCTCCGCCGTCTGTCGTTGAAAGATTAATGTTTTTTCTTCTTGTATTCTTTTAATTATTTCCCACCGGGCGCGCCTACGTGTTTTTATAATAACGCCGCGCGTAATATAAAATTAATGTAACCGAATTTCATAAACGGTGGCGTGTTGGTGAATTTATGACGCCTAAGCAAACGCCCGATTTAATCGATCGCGTAATAATTGATAATGGGCAATAATATTATATATAGTATAAAATACGAGTAATTTCATAGAATTTGTTTTTATCAACGACTTATCACTAATTTTTTTTTTGTTTTCTATTATCTTTATAATTTATATGTATACGATTTGATTTTTTTTTTTTATTAGTTTTTCACTCTGTAATCGACTATTTCGGTTTCGCGATTCGCGTATATTTTATTATTTAAAAATATTACACTCGTCACTGGATATTATACCATAACCTATAATATTATTATTATTCGTTAAATTTTATATAGTTGTACCAATATTTGATTATTTTCGTTGTTGTTTTAACTTTTAATTTATCATATATACCTATCCACTCGCGGAATGAAAAATCGAATATTATAATACCATCGTATAATAATAAAACGATTATTTACGATTTTGACACCGTTTTTGTGGACGATAATGACAATACCATATTATATATAAGACTATCTTTTCGTATAAAAAGTTTTCGCTACGCGTTTTTTTTTCTTCCCCTGCCAAACTGTTCGGCGAGCGGCGATATTTATTTATTTTTATTTTACTTTTTTTCCTGTTAGTTTTTATAGTTATTATTTTAAAAGCAACGGGAGAACGATTTTCCCGAAATCGTCCATGTGACGTCTCTTCAAACGTTGGTTTTATTTTTTATTATTTTTTCGTTTCGTTTCGTTTCGTTTTTTACCGCAAAGGGATTATTCCGGGGATTCGTAAAATACTTTTTGTACGCAAATTTATCACAGAATTGTCGACGCGATTGCTATTCCCGGAAATTCGTAGAAATATCAAAGCGCAATAACAGCCATGTATCAACGCGCATACCTTTATTAAACTTTGTAAAACTTAACTAAAAATGTAAAGTTCGAATGAACGTCCTGTGACCCATAAGGACATCATAATAATAATACATTCAATCTTCAATCTTAATGTTTGTGTTATATACGACAAAACGTCTATAAACGCCGTGTTTAAAACAAAAATGCGGTATATACCATCGTTACATAATATGATGTAATACGAAACGTATATACGACCACAGGCGTCTTTTAAATAATTGCAGAGAGCTAAATATATAAACGAACGATTTTAGAATTCAATAGAACGACTCGACGTGTGATATTATATTGTATACAATCTCGATTTATATTTATCGTTGCGATTTTTTCCCCTCAGTAAAACATTATTTTATTTTTTTAAATAATAAATCGGGGGCATTAATATATTCTATAGCTGCTGAAATCCGTATTATATCACGAGTTTATCGATTAATATAACATCGTATTCGGTTTATTTTTGCGTAATTAAATATTATAATTCGAATCGTCGAATTTTTTTTTTTTTTTTTTAAAAAAAAACGTTTCGAGAGATTTAACATAAACCCTTTATTCTCTGTACGCGTTATATTCGTTTAACCATGTGTTGTTGGACGTGTTTCGGACGATTATTCTCGAACGTATAATATAAGATTTTATAAGAACGCATATCAAAAATCATAATACGCGGATTATGAATATTATATTTATAATTTTACGCGTTTAGTATTTGAACTCTCTACGCAGTGGGAAAAAAAAAAAAAAAAATAATAATACTCGCGTTATAAATAACATTATTACACGATTGCGAGTTATTGCACTAATAAGAATTTCGCTAGAAAAATACCAAACGCATATTATAACGTTAATATAGATAAGGCGTTCGTTGGAAAACGTAATGTGTATAGAATAATACGCAATTCGATTAATTTGATAAACGACACGATGACTGGCGTAATATATTATTATAATGTAAGTAATCGAATTCCTCGCGTCGTTTGAAACCTTAAATATCTCTAACACGACCGTTATTATACCGTATGATAATATATAAAACGGTAATATTTTAACAATTCGCACACGAAACGTATATAATATAAGTACGCCATTTTACGAATTATAATATAAAAATATAGAAATTAAAAATTTCCCATCGATCCTCGCTATGCAGATTTTCTATATATTTATATCGAGTATTATATTGATTTTTTTTTTTTTATGCGAATTTAACCAAAATATGACGACATCTCTAAAGCGGACCCTACACGATCAATAATATTTGATATCGCGTATAATATTATTGATAGCGTATAGTATAGATATCGAAGGATTGTACAATATATTGATAAGAAATCGAACGGGGTTGGAAATTTATTGCGCAATGCACAATATTATCGTACGCTCTTATCGTTTATACACCACTCTTAATACGCATTATAATTTAAATAATACAAAATACAGATAGGTATTTATATAAATTTGTCGGCAAAAATGAAAATAAGAACCAACCGGGAACGGGTCGAAAGAGCATTATTATTATTAGTGCGCGCGTGGACGGGGGTCGAACCGCGTATATTCGTACGAGTGAAGGTGACGGGGCACGTGCTCCATCATTGTCGGAGAGGCGACGCGGTAAACGTCGGTGCAAGAGACGTCGTCGTCGCGCATAAAATATAATAATATATTAAATATGGGTACCTTATGTACACGTCGCGCCGTAAGAATACGCACGTGCGTGTGTCATTGACCTCGGCGTAGCGTCTCGCCGCTGCCGCCGTCGAAGGGGTGCGCGCGCGTGAGTGGGTCACACGCAACTTTCTTTGACGGGCTCGCGCACGGTCTCGTCCCGCGGTGCGGGTGGAGGGGGCGATTATCCGTGCGCCGGTAAATGACGGAACGCCGCCGCCGCCGCCGACGGATCGCTCGATCGCCGCACTCGCTCGGCCCGTTTCGTCCTCCCCCGTATTATAATTATTATTATTATTATTATTATCATTATCATTATCATTATCATTATTATTATTATTATTATTATTATTATTATTATAATTATTATTATGATTATTATCATTATAATATCATTCATTGTCGTTCTTTGTAATCTTTAATCTTTATTTTTAACGTTTTTATTCACCTTAATACGTATTTTTTCGACGGGGAAAAAATTAATTAGATTTCGTCTAAATTCCAATTTTCTCCACGAAATCGGTTTTAACGTCGTATGTCGGATAAACGAGACGCGCGCGGCGATTCGGCCGAGAGTTTATTTTTAATTTTTAAAGTGTCCCCGCCGTTGTTTACGTTGTTTAATGCGCTCGCAAGAAAAACGTTATTAGTTTTTCATTTTTCTTTTTTTCGCAACGCGTCTTTTACCGTATTTTATTTCGTTTCGATGGACGCAGTTCTGACGCCGCTAATGAATATAATAAATACGAGATAATAAAACGTACGCGCGTGTAGTGATAAGACTAGTCTCGAATATTTCCCCCCAAAAAATAATAATGAAATTTCACGTAAAATATTTCGTTGTGTTAAGGAAACACGACGGTTTTCATCTTCGCAGTAAAACCCACGTAGGTTTTCATCGTTGAATCGAGACACGACAGAAATAAAAACCGTCGCGTTTCATCGTAATGTTTGTAGGGCCCATTATAACGCGCGTGTGTGTGTTGCGATGTCGGCAATTTTTTTCTCGTCTCCGAGTAATACGCGTGACAATATTTTTCGCTCCAGAAAACAATATCGCGTTTAATACCGTATACCGCAGGTATAATTGCATATTATATACCTCGGTCGCGGTAATGGCGCACCCGCGTGTTGTTCATTGCAACGTGTGTATAAGAATATAATAATGTACGCGATTCTCGTCTTAACTTAATTTATAAGACACGATTATATAATATAATATTATACATATAGCAACGGCAATAATTTATACTCGCGGAACGATTATTACGATTTTATATATACGTTTTACCGGGAGAAAATTCAAAATATACGTAAATAATAATATTTATAACTGGAAAGTATGCGCATTTATTATTTAAACGATATTAATATGACTATACGCGTTATACACGCGGACCAGAGCCGCTCGTGTACTTAACGTCTGGGAGGTTTTAAAAAATTCATTAAAAATCTCCGACGGTTCGTAGGAGTATATAAAATAACTACCCCGCTTTATGGAAAATCAAGTCTTGTAAAATAATTATGATATTTATAATATTAACGTACGCAGTGTAAAACAGAAAAACCGTAAATTCAATATTATAATATAGTGTTTATTAAATCATACGTTGTCTGAACTAGGACTGTGCAATATTTTGTTTAATCGATTAATTTTAACAATATAAAAATAATCTAATAATCTATAAATAACGGAATACTCGAAAAAAAAAATTGAAATAACGAATATTTTTTAATTTTACTGCGTTTAAAATTTTAAATCGACATAATTATTCGATCACCACTCTTATTATAAAATACTCTATTCGATTATTATTCGACCATTAATAAATTATTCAATTAATCGATTATATAATCGATTAAAATTCAAATAATCGATTTTTACGGGAAAAAAATAATCGTACAGTCCAAGCCTGTGTACGCTTATTATGTCTGATGCGACAGAAATCAATAATTGAAATATAATACACATAATATGGAGTTGGATATAATAATTTATTTATGCGCGCTCGTAATTCGACACTTGTAAAATCGTACGAGTTTATTACATAATATAAATTGTCATTATACGAGTATAATATATAATAGTAAAATATTATACTCGTAATATATTTCTGGTCGTGTCTCGTTTTGTAATTGTTAAATTAACGCGACGCGATTTTTCGTCTTCGTGTAAATAAAAAAAAATTTCATTTGGTGGTCGTTCCGTCGACACGACATCACGACACGACTTCGATGACTCGGCAACAACGAACGGTATATTCTTCTTTTTTTTTATTATTTGGTTTTAGCGACCCGCCTGACGCGAATTATTGTCCGAACTCGGAATTTTATTGATATATTATAACGCATACTTGGGGTAACATCATGGACGTCGTCGTGATTTCTCTATATAAATCTTACATTATAATAATAACAATACGTATATGGAGGACGAGACTCGAAAAATTCGTGAGAACAAATAAAAAACTAAAAAAATTGTATTATCAATTTATGCGAATCGCCCAAATAATATTACTTCGTATTGTCCACAATTAGAGGTATTATATACTTTCGTTCTTTATTTTTTTAATCGACTTTACTATATAATATTATAAGAATATATTTTATATAGAATCGGAATTCGCCGGGGGAAATAATATAACGATTTACTCGAATGTAATATTCGTCGTTTTCAATATAATATTCAAAAAGATTATTATGTACACGTATTATAAATACAAGCGTATATACACGTGTCGTTTATATTTTATCGATTCGATATAATATTTTCCTCGGGTATAATAACATTTATTTCGCGTTTTTCTTTCTTTTTTTCCATTAACAAACGTATAACCTATAATAGTTTCACATAATAAATCGAAAAAAAACAAACTCGACGAAGATCGTCATCCGTTATAAGTGCACACACCTGTATACAATAAATACGACCTCCATATGGAAGATATATTTGTTTATTTTTCGTTATCACACGATTTATTTTTCACACGTTATTTAATTAAAAAACGTATTTTTGTTTTGTGTTGTTTTTTACGATACATCCAACGCGTTTAGCCTTCTTCATCGCCATCACGTTTATTATTATATTATTGGTTGTTGTGACGCAGCAGCACGCGTGTATCGGAAAAGTTATACTTTATATATTATATACGTGGATATAAAATGGAATGCGCGTGTGTCTGTGTTGTATAATGTAAGCAAATAATAATGAAAACACACATACCACGTTTACGGTATATGGTATATGCGGTATACACACACACACACACACACACATATGTATACTTATATATAATACACGATTTGAGTAATAAAATTGCGAGTAAAACGTGACTACCCGTCCATAAGTATGTGCGTCTGTGCACAGTTTTTGCAACGAAATTGTGTGGGTGAGAATGAACGGAAAACTTCCACCGAAAAAAAGAAAAACGTATATTAAAATTAGTTATATAGTCTTAACGTTATATCTATCGGACTGTATATTAATAATACGATCACGCTGTATAAGTAAAAAAATTCGATTGAGATTAATTAAAATAACAATTTTAGATTTTTTTTTATATATCGTTCTAAAATCTTCAAATAAAAAATATGTTTATTATACGAACGAAAATTCACGCACAATGTTATTGTAAAAATATAATCAATGTTATCCGATATTGATAACAGATTTTTCGTTTTAGTCCTTTTATCCTTTAAAAATCAAAAATATCCTGTAATATTATTTAATATATCGTATGTGTCACCGAATTTTTTTCTCTATATACGCTGTCGCATTACGTTATTCGGATGTGTATTCACATTATAAATAGTGTACCGGATGTAAAGTCGTTTTATTACCAAAAAAATAAAATAAAATAAAAAATAAATATATTAGTACATTTTACACTGCGGTCGTATTTGGACATTGTCGGTACAGTTTCCGGATGGTTTATCAGCGCACGCGGTATATTTTTATATCCGTCCTCTCTCGTCCGCTCGACCAACGCGTAACAATTTAGCGTGTAGTGATTATACGGAAAAGAGGAAAGATAATACGCCAGCTCTAATTCTCCTCCCTCGTCCTCGTCTATTAATTTCGCATTAGAGTAAAAAAATTTTATTTTAGCAGTCTGAGAAATGAAAAAATTTCAATTGGCTCTTAAGGCGATAATTATTATTAAGAAAACTAGACTGAAAAAAAAAGAGAAAAAACAAAGAAATGATAAGAAATGACGCTGAACCACGACGTCCTTTCTCCGAAACACAAGAAAAATGCTTTTACGTTTATATACGCTTACGTTTACTTTTACACACCGTATTCTCGTCTTTTATCCGAAAATTGAAAAAAAAGCACACACACACACACAATTATTATTTACCTAACCTAACCTAACCTCGTATACCGACAAACGTGTTTTATTATTTGAACGTAAAAAGACTCCGCGTGAAAGGACAAAACGAAGAAAATTCAACTTACAAATGACGTTTACAAAGTAAAAAAAAAAAATGTCGCTCGATTTATACGCATATAAAACAAAAACGAACGCTTACAATATTTATAAATAGTTCTTTTATATGCGGTTTAAATTATTCATCGTATACCCCACGTGTAATATTATAATGTAGACGACGCGTGTCCTCTATCGCACATTGTTTACTTCTTTTTAGCTTTTTGCAAAAATAATTTACGTAAATATAATAATATAATATATTATACGAATCTTTTGCATAATATACGCGTTGCGCGCGCATATTTTATATCCTGGTACAAATAAGAATATAACGCAAACACAAACAAAAACCGATTCCACTCCGATGACACAAAAATAATAATAATAATAACAATAATAATAATAATAATAATTATAATAAAAATAATAATAATAAAATAAATAAATTTATTTTCCTCGAGAGTGGGTAAATAAAAAATACACACGTATACGTCAGCGTATAATTTTTTACTATTTTTTATTTATTTATTTATTTTTTATTTTTCGGATTTATATACGTTTTTCTCCGTCGCGGTGTGTACTCGTACCATATACGCATAATTGGACCAACGAAGCGTACTTGTCATCTACAACTCGGTGTGATATATATTTAATATAATTTATATACGTTTCGTATATTTTATTATCCGAGTGTCTCGTTATACGGGGTATATTTCTTTTACGCGCCGCCGAATCCCTTTTTTTTTTTTCTACGTTCGGATCGGTTTTTCTTTTATACGATATAGTGTCCGTAATATACTCGAGCACTCGAGAGTTCTTAAGATTAAAAAAGCACACCGACCAAGTGTCGAGACACGGTGATTATAATTATTATACCGTAACGATAATTGTTGTTATCGGCGGAATTTTTGAAAAAATTTATATACGTAAATATTATATTCTTTTTAAATTTTCCGTCGAAAGAATATAAGAAAAAAAATTTAAAACGTTTGCGTCGTACATGCAATCCGTTCGTAATATACGCGTTATAAATTATACAGTTTATAATTTGACCCGGTTCGCACGCGTTATCACGTTAGAACTCGTAATTTATTGATAAAAATAGTTATAATATTAATATGAAATAGTATATAATATTATTGTACGTCTCGAAACGAAATGCACGTGTTGTTTTTCTATTCGTTCATATATTATTTCACTCCGACCGTGGTATAATTATAAATAATAATAATAATTCGCTATATATTCTCTAACGAGAGAGACTGGCAGGCTATACTCGAATTTATGTACAATCACGTCGTAAGTACATTTAAATATTGAATGTGTTATGTGTATTGTTATGTAATTGCGATGGCAGTGAATGTGATGCGATATAATACGTGTGCGTGGTGTATAAATGTAAAATGTTATGATGAAAAATCGCATCTCGTTACACGGATTCATAAAAATTATATTATCATAATTATTATACGAATTTTATACTCTGGGAGATTATATATTGTTGTACTCGGACAGTACAAAAATACGATGATGACGTCGACTTTATTTTAATGTACATAATGAGCGATTTCATCAATTTCGTCGAGAAACAACTATATTACGTATAATATATAGTAAAAAGAATAAAAATAATACAATTTCGTTCGAGTACAAAAATCGAATTTTAGTTCGTTCCTTAAAGTCAAAACGCGCTTTCTTATAGCGGACTTCAAAAAACTTACTATAACTTACTATATCGTTTTTCCGCGCGAATAAAATTTAATATATATATAATACGATAATTTAATATTAAAAAAATTCTCTCGAGGCTATTTATACGGTACTATTATTATAATAGCGCAGTATACAGTTCGTAAAAGAGATAAATATTGCCGTATATCGTTTTATTTTTTTCAATTTTTTTTAATTTTTAATTTTTAAAGTTTTTCGGATATCATAACAGTTTAAAGTCTTAGATAGTATCTTTCCGCGATGAAGAAGTCTCTCTCGCGCGTAGTCGTTTCCCGTTTAGACCAGAACTTTTCCAAAACGCACTTTTGACTTTCACTATACTATAAAGCCTACGCGTTTAAGTCTTATTATATACGGTTATTATTATTTTCCCGTTTATAAACTATAATATTATTATGTAGTTATTTCGTATACGAAACAAAAAAAAAAAAACACGAGTCGCTTATACGCAACTATTGAATATTATTATAAGTTTCCGTATATTATATTATATTTTAAATATAGGTATATAAATGAAATAAATACGAAATAACGACGACCATAAACCCACGTAAAGACGCGTAACCGAATAACGAAATGGCCGGAAGTCCATATGTCCCTTCCCGTCGCCGGACACAAGACAAGCGCGTATTATTATTATTAATATAATGTGTTCAGTCTTTTATTTCCCGTATACCATCACCGACCGTCTTCGGTACATTGATTTTGAATTCTGTACGGACCAGAAAAGAAAAAAAAATTGTTATATGCGAGTTTATATTATAACGTCGCATTTTTCTCTTCGAAAAGATATTATTATTATTATTATTATTATTATTATTATTATTATTATTATTA
>JAIUCT010000014.1:7805525-7870003 GCA_021307375.1 Tetraneura akinire
TATTATTATTATTATTATTATTATTATTATTATTATTATTATTATTATTATCGTCTTGTATATTGAAAAAAAAGCTTGAAAAACCGCATTGTCGTGTGTCAATTTTTAATAATAAAATTACGTATGTCACTATTATTATATACGTGTATTATATTTTTTTTATGCGTCTGTCCCTCCTCGCATCTATTAAATATTTTCCGGACCCGTCAAAATCCCGAATCCCGCGTTAATATATTTATTTTTTCCGCGGGGTTATACATAATAATATATTTTATGATGGTTATATAGAAAATATATTTTAGGATACCATTTTTATGGTTATATATTTATATAAAATAAAATGAACCCTCGCGTGATCCGTTTTCATCGTCGTCGTCGAATGTTTTATTATTATTATTATAACGACGCAGTTACGTATAGTTGTGTCATTAATTTTTTCAATTTGAACGTCAATCCCAGAGGACTCGACCTAGCTACTACTATATTATATATTGATGATGGCGACGAAACGTGTATTATCGTTTGCCAAAAAAAAAAAAAAGAAGATGTACATAACGTCTACAACGAGTAGTAAATCGTATTATATTTCAAATATGAATGTGAGATTTCTTAACCGCTCGAAATCGTTTAAATCGTCGATTTGAGATTTGTCGCCCAAACGAAATGCCAAATTTATTATATTTAACTATTTTAATTCCCTTGCACTGCAGATTTATTTGTTTTTCAATTTTCACGTCCATTTATATAATCCAACAGCATTGTCAGTCTATAACATAGAATAGGTGTATATATTTATGTGGACGTTTAATCGATGTTTATTATTTATGGTTTATATTTTTTAAGCAACGAACTCGCTGAATAATGAAAAAAAAAATGATATTATATTTTAATAAAGAATCGTTATCATAATGTATATAAGAGTATATACGACGAAGTTTGTGATTTTAATTTACATATTTATGAAGTCCGAGCTGGTTTTATATAACGCGCAATAATATTATATTATACTTTGCAGGGATTTCTATCCCGTTTATCCGACGAGACAAAAATATAGTCAAATATAACGCGAAAAACACGCGTTTTACACGAAATATTGTTATTTAAACGATTCGTTTTTGTTTTTCTTACACAGGTAAAACGCCATTCTTTCAAACGCTCGAAGACCAAACGGGACTGTTGGACGACCCCGGTTCGCATTTGATCGACACGTCCGTACAAGCTCTGACGTCACCGTCTCGGTCGTCACCCCACAGTCAAGGATCGGAAAGCAGCGAAAGATTTTCTAGGAAAGTGTTCGTAGGAGGCTTGCCGCCGGACATCGACGAAGGTATTTTTCTTATATACGTTTTTCTCGATAAAAAATTTTGTTTTTGTTTTGCGCTATATTTATAAAAAAAAAAAAAATTAATTTTGTTTCAGACGAGATCACGGCCAGTTTTCGCAGATTCGGTCAGTTGGTAGTCGACTGGCCTCATAAAGCCGAAAGCAAGTCGTATTTTCCACCGAAAGGATACGCTTTTCTTTTATTTCAGGTACCTATACCTAGTTATTTCCAATTGATCGAAACGATAAGTACCAAAAATTGCGAAATCTATAAATTCAAATTTACGCGTTTACGTATATAAAACTAACGTATAACAATGTCTATATTCTTATTAAAATGTACGTGTTTTTATAATCTGTTGTCCGATCGTAAAAATAAATGTCGGTATACGCGTTTCTTCTTTTTTTCTTTAGCCTAACCGCGGTACGTGTACACGGTCCTAGTACGCGAATATTACATTCGCAGGTCGCAGCACAGTATTCGATTGTTCTTTATATCGTTCGAATTCGTAGGTACTTAAAAATAATAACGACCCGTAAATATTTTTGCGTAATAATTACGTTTTTTTATCACTCCGAGATTTTTATTTTCCTCGATAAAATTGTAATTTTAAATTCCGTTTGCGCAGAATATGTTACCGAAATATCGTTATGCGAAAAAATCCAATTCCCCGGAACAAATCGTTATATTTTTATTTTTTTATTTATTTATTTACTTTTTTCTTATTTATAATTTATAAATATTCATAATTTAAAGACACGTCTGTGCGTATTGTATACGGCGTATATTATATTATTATTTCCTTACCTACACCTTACTTCCTTACTATCCTCTTATAGATATAACCTAAAACCGTCATGAATAAAATATCGGTACTCGTCCGAAAATGACGTTTCTACGTCAATATCCTTTGAAATATATTATAATAAAATTCGGGGGGAAAAAATCAACGAAGAACAAAATTTTATTGAAACCATATAATAGCAATTTTGTCGTTTTACGAATATTGCTGCGACGATTATTTTTAAAATATCTAATTAACTTTTGAATTTTATAATATAGATACCATTGTTGGGAGTGGTCTGTTAATATAATGATGGTTAAATTCATTTGTCAATCATTTTAAGTACCTACTGTATTATAGAGCAAAAATAGTTTTATTGATTTTTACGTTTTTTTAATTAAACTATATATAATTAATGTACCTATGTTATGAAAGAATTTCGAGATCATGTGTGTCAACAAGTTTAAACGAAAAAAAAAAACAATAAATCGTTATTATAAAAACTAAATGTGGTAACTATAATGGTTAATTCCTGATAACCAATATAATATAACGTATTATTATTTTTTAATTATGATAACAATAGTTTTTGTGTGTGTGTTTTTATACATTATTTCAATAAGATAATATAGCCTTTGTTTAAATCTTTATTAATTATAGAAATTTTAAATAACTTCTTAATTTATATACATATACGCAACGGGGGGTAGTTTGTCGAGTATTTTATGTTGAGGTTACATTTTTTATTAAAAAATAATTACTCGGCACGATTTTAAGTTTATGTAATATTAAAAAAATAGGAGTTAAAATATTTTTTTTTTAATTAAATAAATGACGGGATTTTAGCAAATCTATTAAGGCCTATTCGAAATATATAAATTATAATATTTATTAAATAACGTCACTTTCAAATAGTTTTAATTATAAAGGAATATTAATTTAAAAAATATTCGGATATATGTTTGTATTTTTTAATAATACATTTCATACGTGTTTTAAATTAAGTTACATGTTTACAAATATTCTTATGATAAAAATTTCTACAAATCGCCTTGTTTATGGTCGTATAATATATTAAATTTAAAAAAAAACCAACGAATAAACTCTTCGAGAAATATAAACTCGAAGGTGGTATTTTTTTTTTTCGTAAAAACTATAAAATTCTCTTTTAGTTCATATCGTATTGCTCGATATATACATATAATATGACCTAAATAATTTGGCAAACTATCAATTGGCCCAAAACTTAATATTTGTTTTAAATTCCTATTTTGGATATGATCCTCTATACGGGTATAAAATATCGCGATTAAAAAAATGGCGAACATAGTTTTTAAAATTATCGTTTACAAAATTCGAACGGATTATTTGCGTTGTAAAAATTGTATTTAAGGATAAAACATTTTGTCTCCGTATATTATTACGTTATAGTAGAGAACCCGGACCGAAAAATCTTTTACGTAAATTCGATTTGTCGATAAATGATTTATAAGAGCTATAAATAGAGGAAAATAATTTATATATATATTATATTCTCGTGTAAAGTTTAATATGTTTTAAACCGCGTTCGCGGTATAGTCACGAAATAAATGCGTTTTAAAACGCGTATCCGTCATTTTCGACATTGAATTCGAATTTCGAACGTCGTAGGAACTTTTTTAACCTGTATAAAACCCTTTATAGAATGTACGAGTTTAAGACTAGAAATTTGTTCGATGTAAATCTCGGGACACGAATTTTTTAAAACTTTTCCAAAACGTTATTTTTGGCGAACGAGTGAGATGTGTAGAGTAAGTCAATCTAAAAATTTTGTTAGAAATTTTTAATATTATCATATTATCCTATCCTTTGTTTTATATAATACTTATTATAATGTGCAGGAGTTTATATTTTTTATTTTTATATGTACGTTAATCGAGGAATTTTTATTTTTTATTCAAAGGACGAATCTTCTGTGCAACAATTGATCGACGCGTGTATTCAGGACGATGATAAATTATACTTGTGCGTGTCTTCGCCGACCATCAAAGACAAACCCGTGCAAATCAGGCCCTGGCGCTTGTCCGATGCCGATTTCGTGTTGGACGCGTCTATGCCGTTAGATCCGCGGAAAACCGTGTTCGTGGGCGGCGTGCCCAGACCGTTGAAAGCCGGTAAGTCGAGTAAACTATATTATGACGTATACGTTATTTTTTTCATTTTTAAACTTGACCAGTCTTTAATCGATTTTTTTTTTTTTTTTTAAAAAAAAAATATTAAAATTAAATCGATTAATATTTAAATTTAGTGTGTGTACGGGGAAAAACGAAAAATCGAAAAAAATAAAAATAAAAATAATTATACCGATCCTTAAAGTTTCTAAATTTGGATCTTCAAAATTTACATAGTTTATTTATATTATAATTTTTAAACATTTCATCATTTTTTTTTTTTTTTTTTTAATTTTAATTTTAATTTTACAGTGGAATTGGCTATGATTATGGACAGACTGTATGGTGGTGTGTGTTACGCAGGAATTGACACCGATCCGGAACTCAAATACCCAAAAGGAGCAGGAAGAGTTGCGTTTAGTAACCAACAGAGCTATATTGCTGCAATCAGTGCCCGTTTCGTGCAACTCCAACATGGTGATATTGATAAAAGAGTGAGTATAATGTTATTATGTCGATGGTAATAACTAATAATATTTATGTACAAATTATTACTAAATTAATGATCGAACATAACTATTTTATCAGTCCTGATGTTATTACATTTCTATTTTATCAACGTTTAAATTTTTATTTATTTGTACGTATAACTTGGGCTATGCCCTATGCGTTGTAGAAATTTATAATTATTGTTTATATTATTTATTGCAAAGATTTTAAATTATAATTATAATATGCATTAGTAATAAAAATAACAAGGAAAACTTAAATTAATATTGTAAATATATATTGAGAAACTAGAAAATAAATTAAATTTAAAATTATTATTAACAAATTGCATTAATCTATTAATAAGAGCATTCTGATTGTAGTTCAAACACTGAAGTAACACATACAAATGATTAAATTATCTAGTTCTAAATAAGTATTAAATTTCTTTATCATCTATTAACATTAAAATTTATTTGCTCTCTTATATCATTATCATCATCGTCATTATCATCATCATCATCATCATCATCATCATCATTATTATTATTATTATTATTATTATTATTATTATTATTATATAAATAACCATTCAACAATAATTACCCTAAACAATGATTACTAATAATTATTCTTCGTGATGACTAATGTGTGTAATCAATAATATTAATATTTTAATTTTTATATTGTCAAGGTTGAAGTTAAACCGTATGTACTGGACGATCAAATGTGTGATGAATGCCAAGGACAAAGATGTGGTGGCAAATTTGCTCCTTTCTTTTGTGCAAATGTCACTTGTTTACAAGTAAGCAAGCCGTGAGTCAAAATAATTGTATTAGTTTGGTACTGCAATAATATTTTTATTTTGGTTTGATTATTTTCAATTTATCTTTAAACTCCAATTGTATACGTCAACAATAAATTTAAAACGTCCGTATATTTCAATTGTAATTTTAAGTACACAAATTAAATTTTTCTAAAAATTTTAAACATCGTATAATGTGATATGTGAATCCCACTGTACTGTATTAAAAGGATCAATATTAAAAGTTAATATAATTTATTAATATCGGTTATTTTTTGTTATCATATTATTGAAGTTTATTCTTTTTAACTATTTTATTTATTTATTAAAAATTGTCACTGTTATATATATATTTATGTCATATTGTTTTATATTTTCAGTACTATTGTGAATTGTGCTGGGCAACAATTCACTCAAGACCGGGCCGTGAATTCCACAAACCATTGGTCAAAGAAGGTGCAGAACGTCCAAGAACTGTACCATTCCGTTGGTCATAACGTAAGATTCCAAAATGAGTAGTCACATTTTATTAATCCACTAATTTTGTTTTGTTTTTTTATTTTATTATTCTTACGCATGTTTATATAAATGATATAAAAAAAAAAATAATGTTTTTGATTAGTCTTTTTAAAATATCTGTCGTTTTTTAATGCGAGAACTGTTTTTTACAATTTTTTTTAATCTACCTTTATTACACAATTAAGCCTCTACTGATTTAGGGAAATTTACATTTTATTTTTTCCTTTAGGACTATTTAAAAATTCAGGGTAAACACAATGGATAGGGCTCTTTTCGCCGAGCAAAAAACGAATTGTATTAGTACTACAAACGAATTGTATTCGTACTACACAAACCTTCCAAAGAACTTAGATTTTGTTTTGTTAAAAATATTTTTCGTCATATTTTTATTGTTTTTCAACTGTTGAATTTTCTCTTTAGATTTAGATAATATGCAACTTCCAAAAAGATTTTTATTATTCACGTTTTTATTATTAATATTTTTTATTTTTTTTTTTATTTTTTTTTTTTTTTTTAATGACCTAACTAACTTAAGAATTTGTTTTTATTTTATTTAAATTTTATTATTTTTAGAAAAATTGTTTCGACTACTGCCACCTTTTTATCATACAATTTTTATAGACATTGTTTTCATTTTCTTTTTGATAAAATGATTTTATATACATATACTTATAGTATTATGTAATACTATACATTATAATATTATATAAATAAATTTAATATTTACATTACTAATTTGCAAGTTAAATCAGTTTGGTATATATAAACATTTATTTTCCCATGATTTATGTTCTTAATATTATCTAATTATTAATTATTTCTATTATTGGGGGCAATATTGTATAGAAAATCAATGTTTATCTTATTAATATTGCGGACGTGGACCACAGGTGTTACCTATAGCAATCGAAACTCTAATAAATTAATCAATTATCAATGTGCAATGTTTCGTAAATTAAATGTATGCATATATTCATGCAAACAATAGGTGTACCCCTTTCCTGTTTTTGCCTATGTTTTAAATTACAATATTAAATAAAAAATAATACGATATTAAATATATTTTTCTACTTCTTTTTTATATTTTTTAGGCAGCTTCGTTACGTCTTAGCCTAGTTACCAATTCTAAACGTTAAAAATTAAAATAAGAAATTAATTTAAATTACACAAAAATGAAAAACTGATGTTTTCTCATCAAAATTTGTATTACCTTTTTTAAGTAAAAAAAAAAAAAAAATAAATAAATAACGTTTGTTGAATGTTATTTAGTTTTCAAAAGTTTTTAATGTTTCGTTATTTGTTTTTTGATATTGATAGTATTTAGTTTTTAAAAACCTACCTTTATTTTTTATAATAATTCTCTATATTTTTAATATACTCTATACCTTTAGAAACCAGATCATTTTTTATAAAATACCTCAATTTTCGAGGAAAGCTTAACGCATGTCTTCTGCCCTCCTCCTCATCGATTCCCATCGAAATTAAACAATATTACACTGTTTTAATAGCGCATTAAGATTTTAGCAATAAAAAAAATAAGTGCATAAAATGCATATTATATTACTAGAAAATTGTCTATACAATTGTTTCTAATTCGTTGGTGGCACTGTACTAAAATAAAATTATACTACACAATTCTGTAAATGTTTCAGTGTAATATTACATTTATTAACATTCAATTTATTCATACTATTGGTTATAACAATAATAATTATTATATTACACTATTGTCAGTAAAATTATATTATTTTTTACAGCCATTATTTTCATTTTGAATTTAATCAAGCCATATCAATAATAATTTATATTAAGAAAAAAAAATTTCATAAACAGTCAATAATATATTTAACCTCTTTTTTTTATTTTATTTTAATTTCATGCGTTTTCATTAGTGCTACCAATACCTGCACAGTACAATTAATTATTAACAATTAACAATTATATATCTCCCTTTACCTTTATTCATATACCTCGGTTTTCTTTTTCATTCGATTCTGTAACTTCAAACTGAGAAGATCAAATCAAAAAACAAGCAATTTTAATATATTGTACTTAAGTTAAAATATATATTATACATTTTTCAATTAAAATAAATAATAAAATAATAATACATTTTTTTAAAAAAAATGGTGATTTATATTATATTGATAGATAATACTGCGTTTTCTTGCACTTGATATAGAGAGTATTGATGAATTTCACTATGTACATAAAAAAAAAAAAAAAACAAAAAAAAAAAAAAAAAAAAAAAAAAACAAAATTATGGTTTAGGCAAATTGTTGTGTTTTTCTTTTATCGGGGGAAAAATTTAGTGTAATTTTTATCATGAATCGATAAGGTTTTTTAATCGCACCTAAAATATAATATATTTATAGAAAATTTTTTTCATTATATACATTAGAATTATTAATATGTAAAAAAAATTAAAAATTTAAAAAAAAAAAATATTAAATATTTTGGCAGTCAGATTTTACTAGTTTCTAGTCAAATTATCATTAGCCCATAATGTTCCTACGCACAGGAGCCATATTTAATAATATTAAAATATTAAAAGTAGCTAATTTTTTTCTTTTCTTATTGCTCATTCAAATAACAAATAAATACCTAATTGATATACCTATTTCAACAATACCATATTTTCGAACAAGTTATTGAACTTTGAAAATAGTAATTTTACTTTTTACGCTGACAAACTGATATTTTATATATTATTCAAAATTAGGTGTAGTTATTTCGAGATAACAAAAAATAAATAATTGTATTTCGTTATATTTTTTTCTATGAAAAACACATTATAATATTTTAAAAGTGTTTGTCGGTGTTTATATATAATAATGTCTGTTTGTCATTTAGTGTTTTGGCTTGTGTGGTTTTGCGATAGGAAAATGATTTGAATTTTCTTTTAAATAAATAAATTAATCTTTTATAATTATATTACAAATTTGAATATTATGTAATTAATTGTTTTTATTTCGCTGGCCATTCTGACATACATGTATTTGGCTGTGATACAGTATTTTGTACATCTATTATTTTTTAACTTCATATAACGCTCGTTTAAATACAATGTTGACTCGTTTTTTCTTTTATTTTTTCTCTTACGGGTGAAATTGGCTATATATATTTTCCTTACTTATTTTTTTTTTTTTTTTCATCTCAATTTATAATAATTAATATAACTCGTCCGGTTTTCTGTAAGGGTTCGGTTACCACTTAATATATTTTGTTTTGTTTTTTATAGTTCAATTATTTTTCAGTGTAAATAAATTGTTTTGTTTTTCACTATATATATTTTTTTTTTTTTTTTAATTGGTAGTTTTAGATTTAATATAAATATCATTTTTTTCTTTTTGCGGTTCGAATGATGATTAGATAATAACAATAGTTGAAAAAAAAAATCTACATACTATCTGTTTTACTGGGGCTCATTATTTTCTTCCACGTAAAAAAAAATTAAATAATATATTTTTTACAAGCCAAGCACACATTATTGAATTTAAGCGTTGCAGTCTTAATATGCAATTCTACTGTTTTGATCAATTATAATATTATAACCAAGACAAAAAAATACAAGTATTCTTAATTTATCATTCTTCGCATTCATATTTTAACATTTTATTATTATAACTGATTTTTGTGTCTGTTTTTTTTTTTTTTTTTAAATTGAAGAAAAAATTTAAAATTATAATAATAATAATAACCATTTATGTTATTTATTTTATAAACTATTTGACAAACTTTAGTAAAATTTATTGTATAATTTGTTTAAATGAATATTTTACCACAATTTGTTATTATAATTGATGATTACCATGTGCTGTTGTTGTCGGGTTGATAAATGAATATTTATCCTGTTTTGTTACACAGATAATATTATAATTATATTACTGTAAAATCCACACACGCGCGTACACAAACATATTATTGTTTTTTTTTTTCCTTTTTATATTTTTAATAGACAGGACTGTGATATGATCAATATGAATGATTGTAATAACAGACATATTATATTATAAATATGGTTTATTAATTAATTTATTATTAATATATTATATATTTTTTTTTCTATATTACTTTATGGTCTAATTATTAGTTTTTGTAATAAACTTAAATAATATTGACCGTAATGATCTCTTATCCAGAAAAAAATTAAGTAACAAACAACTTGTTAAAAATTTTTTTAAAAAAAAAAATAGTATATTTTGTTTTTGGTTTTTATTTTAATATTATATTACTTATATATTATATATATTTTTTTTTTTTTTATCTGGGATTTTTATTTATTATTATATTCATAATCATTTGTTTTTTCTACATAACTTTTATCTAGTGTTTTATTTTTTTTTTTTTTTACGTATGAATACATAATTTAGTTTTAAAAACACAAAATATAATATCATATTGCCAGCTGGAAGGGAAAGTGAGACTTGAGTTCAATAATTTTTGCTTTCGTTAACTTTAAATTAATTAAAAACTTTAAATAAACGTACCTAATTAATTATTTTAAATACCTATATAATAAAAATGGAAAATTAAAAATTAAATAAATATTCTTTTGTAGTATATAGTTTAGAATGAATGCTAAAAAAAAAAAAAAAAAATAGCCTATGCTAAATTATATTATTTGTGTGCATTTTTTTTTTTCATCACTCCTATTTTTTATGAATTTTGTACGTTTTTCTAATATATTTTTTTTTTTGTTTTTGTTTTTTTTTTTTTGTATACTACGTATTTTTTAAATGTAGTAATGTTGGACAGATCCTTATATAAAAAAAAAAAAAAAAAATTACAAATTTTATTTTTAACTAAATGTCATATATCAAAAAAAAAAAAATAAAATAAAATAAAAAAACTACAAAAATGTCTTTTTTTTATAATTATATCGTTTAAGAAAAAATTGTCTGTATTATTTAAATGTTCGATATAATATACTATATATTATGAGTATGTATAACACAATATGTCCAACTTGCTTTTCCCATTAACTTGTCCCGATACTTTAATTGGGTCATTTTATTATGGTTTTGTTTGTTTTTAAATTTTTTTTTTTTGTTTTTGTTTTGTAAAATCATTATAATAATAATGTATATCCATATTATATATAATTATATATATATAAAAAAAAAAAAGTTATAATAATAAACTTGTTTGTTTTTTCTTTCAATATTATTATTATATTTTTCTTTTACCTTCACTCTGTGAATCTGTGTTACAATGTTTTTTAAACGTACGCACATCAAATAAAGTACACTGTATTATATTGTAATATTTGACGAGGCTAAAAACACAACGGTTCTTTCTTAGGACTTTTAAATTATTTAATAATTATATATTTTATGTTATTTGCAATACTACAGTATACTACTTATATTTGTAACCTCGAGTTATAATAAACGTCTAAGTTTAATATTTTTTATATAAAATGAAACGTTAGGAATACACTCAAATTATTTTCTATACCGATCATGGCACGGAGTGTGACTCTACGGAGTGATAGTTATTGCAGCAGCATCAAACTGTATTTTAACTCTATAGTTGAGCCTTATAAGTCAGTAATTATTTATATCAACAATGATGAGTAATTATATAATATTATATTAGTACCAAAATAATAAATTCGGTTAATTTTACCGATATTGTTTTACTCGCAAGAAAATAATCGAAACTACGAGTAAGTTTGGTCAAGTATAAATAGTGGCAAATACCATCTTGTGACAACATTTCAAGTTTACAGTGAAGTACAGTGGTCTGGTATAAAAAAAAAAAAAAAAAAAAATTATTGAAATGTACTTGGTATTAAAAAATATTAATCGGGTAAGACTAATTTATATCTATAGGTACAATAATAATTAATAAAAAAATGTTTTAGTGAATTTTCTATAATATCTAAAAAGTGAAAATATGATTACAAATTTACATCGAAATAAAGAGGTAAGTGACAATTAGGGCCCGGATTTAAGTGCAATTAAAACCGTACATAATAATATGCTCTAAAAAAATAGCCAAAAATGGCCTTAAAAAATGCAATTTACCACAAAAATGACCTTAAAATGCCGGATATATATGAATAACATAATGGGATGATGGGCATATCTTATTGAGTGGTTTTTTTTATGAAATAATTAGAAATTTATATTATATACCTACTTAAAATTAAGTATTTGTATATAGCTAGTTGTGAATATCTGAGCATTATTTCGGGTAGAATAAATGTCTTCAGACTTAAAAAAAAAAACGAAAAAAAACACATCGTTGTTAAACCGATACAATTTTCGTTTCGTTCAAAATCTAAAGGATATCGAACATATAATTAAAATAATAATAAAATATACAGTTTTTATACACAAAAATTATGTATTATTATATTATTTAACGATTAACTTATAATTATAGAAATAAACCGAATTTTACATTAATATAATAATTTCTACAGTTGTTTTCATAATATTTATGTTTCATCATATTTTCGTGATTTAACGATACAATTATTTTAGGAACTTGTAAGTTACATTTCAAACAAAAAATCATTAGTACACATATGTATAATATAATATTATATTAAAAACCGGATGAATTCCCGGGTCTTCGGAAATCTGGCATGGCTTCGATCGTACCAGTAGGCGTTTTAGAAATGGCGGATGCACCTGATGCACCGTCATTTTTCAATTTTAACAAAGGGTGTCCAATTTCCTTGAGTTTTTGTAATATTTTCTAAAATTGTATACATCAATAATATTCACAGTAATAATAATAATAATAATAAAATTAAATTTTTCTTACTTCGGGCACTTCGGGTTCGTATTGAACTTCCATTGGAACAAGTTGGTGATAAATTCTAGGTTTGTCTACTGCTTCTTTCAACGTGTTATTGTAAAATAATTTAAGGGCGGTCACCTGAAGATGATGGTATTTATTTTTTTAATAAATTTAATAATTATTATTAATAATGTGAATATGAAATAATTTAACATTATGTGGAGTTGTTAAAATGATACATGCGATATAAGACAAATTATAATTAGAAAATTTTTTACATAGGCAGTTGCGAGGGTAATTTTTGATCCGCCCGCAGCGCCGGCTCCTAGGATAAAATCGTCATTTTTGTCTGTAAATATTGTCGGACACATTGAAGACAACGGTCGTTTCCCGGGTTCGATGAAATTTGACGGCGAAGACGGAAATCCAAAAGCGTTGATTACTCCTGGAGTGGAAAAATCGTCCATTTCATTGTTGAAAATGATACCGGTATTGGGAGACATAAAACCACAACCGAAACTGTGTTACCAAATCAAAGCCCAACCGAATTAGTAAACGTATAATACGAGACTTCTACGAGATATTATTATGAAATAGGTAGGTACTTACAGCGTATTTATCGTATTGGTGCCTACGACAACGTTTCCCTCAGCATCAGCTACGACTATATTAGCGGTTCCATGACTCTCTGGCGTATCATAGTCGGCTCCATAAAAATTTGGATCTAGCGAAGTGAAATTATCTTGTATCTTATTTCGGATACTTTCCATGTAACTGTCGGATTTTACTTTGTCGTAAATCTAAAAAAGAATAAAAATAAAAAAAAATAAATAAATAAAGTACATAATATTATATCGCGTATTTCTTCAAAATGATTTGCGAAATAAAACATACTTGAGACACGTTCACAAATTTATGATCGCCTAAATGAGTTCTTTCAGCGTATCCGTATTTAAAAGCCTCCACCAATCGATGCGCATCCAAACCAACGTCGGGCGCTGGTAAAATGCCGTCCAACAGTCGAAGAATGTATGCTAATATTATACTAGAACCTGGTGGTGGCCCAGCATGTATTGTGTATCCATTTTTCAATTTTACTGGAAAAGTTTCCTCGATTTCAACCCTGAAATAGTTTAGAAAGTTATGCGAAGTTGCATGTAAGTTTAGAAAATGTAAGTAAGTGTTGAAAATTCGTAGACATTTCCATATTAGTTATATAGACATAGGTACCTATTGTTAAAACGTGGTTCGTGAAATTAAATTTTTATTATTTAATAAAAATTCGAAAAATTCATTTATTTAAAAAATTAACTACAAAATATACGAAGAAGAAGAGAAAATAAAAATATTAACTTACTTATAATTGGCTAAATCTTCTTTTGTGATAATACCGTTGATAATTTTTATGTCTTCGATCACTAGAGGTGTTAATGATCCATTATACATAGCATCTGCACCTTCTTTAGCTATGATTCTCATAGTTTCTGCCAATTTTGGTAATTTGTAAATATCTCCTTCTCGTTTAAGATGCCCAGTTTTTTTATTAAAAAAAGTATTTCTGTCAAAATATTAAAATTATAACTTATTAGATTAAACGTAAAAAAAAAACTGAACTAAAATAATATTTTAAATAAATACAATTTATATGTATGTAAGTGATATGATTAAATAGAAAAATTTTAATCTTGTATATATTTTGTGTTTTCTCTTTATTTTTGATATAAGTTCCTAATAAAATATAATCGTTATAAGAAATAATTAAATCTTGAAGTTTTATATACTTTAAAATTATAATCTTCTACTCGTATAATCAATTATTGGGTACCTATTTAATTTCAATTTTATTGCCATACGAATAAATGAAAAATAAAATTTCAATTTCATGACATTGATCTGCTCAATTTTATGTTCCAATTTTATTGCAAAAAAGCATTATGATATGCGTATTTGATATACCTAATAATTAATATATATAAATATTTAATGAAAAACGACCAAAGTCTCTATTTCTAATTTAACCTTTTAGTTAAAATCCGTAAAAATATATTCATATTACCTTAGTAATGTATCTTTTTTTAACAATTCTCGTGCAGTTTTCAATCTAGCCTCCAGATGAATGCTTATCTTTATGCCCTCTTCGCATAATTTTATTGTCGGTTCGAACAACGATGCCCAAGAAACTCCACCGCCATATAAATTATATAGAGTTGAGTAACCTTTAAGTGATCCTGGAATTGCAACAGCTAATCCTCCTATAAAAAAAAAAAAAAAAAAAACATTAAAATATTCAATTATGTTTAACAATTATTTATTTATTTATTTTATTTATTCATTTAATCATTCAATTTCATTATATTCGTTATTATTATTATTAAGTTACAAAAAGAAAAACACGTTAAATAATATAATGATAATAATAATAATAATAATGATAATAATATTCTCTAGATAATTTAATATCGATGGATTCGTTGATATTTTGAAAGAACAGTAAATTAAATTTAACAAAATCGAAATTTCAATTTTTCTGCCACGTTGAAATAAAATTATCACTATTTATTGTATCCATATACGAACCGTAAACAGAACTTTTCGGTTCTGTTAGAAACATTGTGGAATTTGCCGCGGCTGGGGCCGTTTCACGAGCATCGATTGACAGTACTTTTTTCGTTGTTGCATTGTAAATACTCATTATAAATCCACCGCCTAAGCCCATATACTCTGGGCACAAGACACCATCACATATCATCGTTGCAATAGACGCATCCACGGCGTTTCCTCCGTTTGCCATCACGTCCCTGTTTAACAAATATTTTGGAAATTTTGGAAATTTATGCGATTTAAAATGACCATTGTATTTTGATTAAAATTTGAACGCAATGATAAACCATCGTGTTAGAAAAATGATTCTGAGTCAAGTTTAGTCAGATAATGTTGATATAATAATATTATAAATTATTGATTAAAATTTTCACATATTATTTATTAAAATGCATACAGCATACTCATTTAAATTTAGATATCAATGCAACAATTCCAAATTTTTTTCACGATTACAATCGTATGTAAACAACTGAACAACCGTTAAAATTTTAAAGTTTCTAAGTTTAATATTTCCTGAGTTATCGTAAAATATTTAATACGCCCATAAAAGTGCCCATAAAATCCCAAAATGAGTCCTCTAAACGCCCATTATCTATAAATATGGGAGGTATCTCGTATCTGAATAAACGTTGCTCAAAATCATTTTTTTGAAAGTGACGAATTATCATTGCATTCAAATTGTATCAATATATACAACACTATCCTCACTAAACCTGTACCTTATACCTAACCTTATAGAAAAATTATGGAAATTTAAATATACACGTATTATTTTGGAACTATCATTGATTAGTAATATAATATTATGGTGAAGTCTCTCAGCCTCTTTAACCCCATTTTCAGTCTGTTTCAGTCACAATTCAATAAAATAAAGTTTTATATTATTATTATATTTTAATATCATTAATCCGCATAAAACTTAACAAAATTTCTCATTTTTTTTTTTCTACATTATGACGTTGTATTATTTATTATCATATTATAAGATAATCAGAAAGTAAAACAACGTATATATAATAATATTATGCGATCTCTTAAGATTTTTTTTTCTTTCATCGTTTTCGATCAAATTTCAAAACGCGTGCATTAATAATATTTTTATTAAGGTTAAGGTTAAAATTTACCGTTCTGTTTAATAATTTAATTTTTTTTTTTTTGTGTTTATTAATAACACATTTACAATTTATTTTGAAATAAATCACAATTATAATGTATATATATATATATATATATTATAAATTCAATGTTAATGCGCAATTTTGATAGATTAAAATTCACAATAATTAAACCGTTGTACCCGTAGTGTTGTACGTCGTTAATTCGTTATCGATCATAAATGGCGATGCCGTTTTTACAAGTCTAAAAATAATATTAAAAAAACTATTCATAGCATGTTTCCAATGTTATACTAGATCATCTCTTATGATGATGACCTTTCTACGTGTGTATAACACAAATTACGGGTCCAATGTAGTGTACGATTATACACGTTATATTGGTTATAACTATTTTAATACGGCGTATCTAACTAAAAACGATTTGTCTGATTACAATAATAATACAATATATTATTAAACGTTGTTAATTATAAAAGCGAGATGGATATAATAATATAACGTAATTGACTTTTATAACTGTTTCGATCTATATATTATAATTAAAGGTATAGTACGTTTGAAATGTTTGATCCGACGACCATATTACCACATTTCGGTGTAATTATATACCGGGGTAGATAATATAATTTAATAATAAAAATATATCCTGATGAATTTAAAATATTTTTTTATACACGGTCGACTCATATTGGGGTGGATAATAGATTAAAAGTATATTTAAATAAATGATAATTATTATACACTCCTATTTGTGCGCACGGTCCGCCGTTGGATACGACGGCTGCTTTTTTGTACAATCCCATCGGCATACTCGACGGCGGCACTCTGTAGTCTTCGGCGATTTCATTTTTAGATTCCCAGTAAAAGGCTACTGTCGCCAATATCGAAACCAACAAGACTAGTCCCAGAGTCAGGAATATGAAACGTAACCACAAACTGAAAGAATAATAAACTAGCGATTATTAAAATATTGAGCTTTAATATTGAACCGTGTGTCAACATTTCGATTTAGCTTTTCTCGAAATAATAATATAATATTGTAATTTTAAAATAGAAAAAAATAACAGATAATATTTTTAGTCGAGAACTGAAAAAAATTCAATTTTAAACGAATTTAAATTAAGAAAAACTAATTATATTATGACTAGGGTTCGGATTCGAAGGCAAAAGGCTTATTTCTTTTAATAATCATAATAGAAAAATAATTTTCATATAAAAATGCGTTTCATTTCATTTTTAAGACGATGGATGTATTTTCATCGAGAAGACAGCTTATCTAAGTACATGGTAATGAATTTCTTTTTTAATATCGTTAGTATATATTTAATTTTGTAGTATATTTTTTTGAATTGCTTTTTTATATAAATTAAATACCTTTTTTTTGCCTTTTTTACATTTTAAATGTTTTTTTTTTTTTTATTGAACCTAACCTTCAAATTCGGACCTTACTTATGAATTTATGACCTATAACCGAGTAATCGAAATCTTAACAAATAAATTCGTTTGGCCCAACGCGAGTGAGAAAAATAATTTATATACGTTTCGTTATAATAATCAAATATGGCTGTAATAATATGATATGGTGCCCAAGGCCAATTATTTCTTTTGGCGTCCCTTAAGGCAATATAAATAAAGGCTGTCGAGTATTTTTCTTAAAAAATTATTCATAATAATATTCAATTCCTACATCTCGTTCGATGTCATTTTTTTATTAAACAAAAATATATTTTAATTTTGTTACGATATTTACTATCAAAAAGTCTACACCGATACATTATTTATATTATGTTTAATATTGTTGGGTTTATATTTTTGTGGTCGTTGTGCGGTTATAAATCCCAGTAAAATTATATCGTTTATAAAATTATATTATTTCAATATTCGTTGGTTGATAATTATTTATTTTTATTATATTAAAATTGAAAATGATAACATAATCGAACATTATTCGTATTTGAATCTAAAAAATGTACATTTTATATTAGGTACCAAAAATTTTTACCGATGACAAAATTTTCGAAAAGTAATATTTCAAAACATTGGAGTAAAAAAAAAAAAAAAAATCAATTTTTTATGGAGCACAAAGATATTATCTAAAATTTACTTATTTTATATACTAACTTATTATCATTTTGTGAACTTTTTAGTATGGGTTCCTTTTCGGAAACGTTGAAAGACGAAATGTTTATTTCTTCGGAATAATTTTCCCCGGTCAAGATGTTTCCTTTTGATTCATTATTGGTACGATATTTATCCATTTGGTTTAGCGTATGAAAAATCGATATTATTTTTAAATTTTATATGTATAAAAATTCCGAAAACTTAGAACTTAGAGTAAATAAAAACAAATCGATCGTTTCGCGATTGACGGAAGTTATATGGTACAGAATCGGTGATTCGTACATCACTAAAATATTCTAATACAGGCGGCGTTAATTTCATTTGTTAGATATTATTGTTTTATTTTTTTTTTTCTAACATTAATTATTTGATAAAAAGTCCTACTTTAAATATATATTCTGACGTCCGTGAATACATTTATTATTAAATTTAATTAATGCCAATTAAAATATCAAATGTGTAATTGTAATATACCTGATAACCATAATGTCCGCTGCTCTCTTTATCCCAATTCGTTAATATAATAATCTGACGCGTTACATATATATATGAAACTATAACGAATACATTTTTAAACAAACGAATTCACGACAATCGCATACGTATAAATAATATAAAATTATTAATTAAAAATGCAATTTATTAATAAATAAATAACAACAAAAACAATTATTATATAATATAAGTCATTACTAATTAGACGCAAACGAAATAATGCAACTTTCTATACAAATATTATAAATATTTTCTTTTTTTTATATTACGTGATCATTACGCGTGATTTACATATCAATTTTGAATTCTTATCGATATCTGTTCGAATTCATTCAATTAGAATACTTCACATTTAATTAAATAAAATTCATATACGTTCTTTTCGACGACTATAAGACTATATAATAATATTATCGGTAAGATGGTAACTATAAATTATTAACAATAATATTATAGTCATGGGCGTATTTAAGGTATTTAAGGCTTAGCCCCCCCCCCGAGTGTGTTGTTTAAGCCCCCTTCATCAAAATAAATGTGATTCTATATAAATGTTTTATATTTTCAATTACAATGTAATTTAGTTTTTGATTTGAAAACTGTGGATTAATTATACCATATTATATTTATAATTAATTTTTTTATTGTACCTACCTATAATTATTTTATTATTTGAAATTTTTTTTATACATTAGGTACACAATATTATTATCATTAAAAGTTATGGTAAAAAAATTTTTTTCGGGCTTTAGCCCCCCCCCCCTGTATTGTAACTCTAAATACGCCCATGATTATAGTCCAAGTCGGCGTAACGTTAAACCACCATAAAAATTAATAGTTAATCACACGAAAACATAAAAATATTATACTTAAGTAATTTATTACATTGTATAAACTGACTTTTATTTGACTTTTATGATATTTGTATATTTCACGTATCAGGTTAAACGTAAGTATACTTCATTTCTATAGTTCTTTGATTTCTCAACCTCGACCATTATACGCGTAAATTTTATTTCGTGATAAAGACGCACACGAGCTAATATAACAATCAATTATTAGATATATTATCATATATTTAAATTTTATTATAAAAATACATAAGAAGACGGAATAATTGGTTTTCATATTATAATAATATCGTATTTCCAAAAATAATATTATTTATTTTAAAAATTTAATATTCGCGTACACAAACAAATCAATTATCACAATATTCGAATAATCTATAGACGTAGACGCGTATAGTACGAATAAAATAATTATACTCGTAATTAACTCGTAATCGTTGTTTGCCAAGTAATTATCAAAAGGTACTAATATTAATATATATAAATTTTTTTTTTTAATATAATAAATTTAACATGTTTACGACCAGAAATTAAGACACAAATCAATAATAATTGTTCTAATATTTTTGACTATATTTTTGTCAAATTATCTAAGTATAAAAATAGTGTTTTATTAGAGATATACCTATTTAAAACGCAATAATATTGTTTCGCGTGATTAGTTATTTAATTATTTTGTATCGTTCAGCTTCCATATAATTATACTTTAAGTATTTGATAAATTAAAAAATAATGATATAAATATAAACAACAATTTATATATTATTATCGTTTGCACGCGGTGTGTGTCGCATTACAAATATTTAAAGTAAGATGTATATTTTTATTTTTTTATTACAACAAATTAACGATACTTAGGCAATTACTGCCGTGTTATCATTTAATATTTTAACAACCTAACAGACAACGGTATACCCATGTGGTTATGTTAAATAGGTATAAAGTATAATCAGTCATCCAATTGAGGCTATTTTGATAGAAAAGCGTCCAACAAAAATACTAGATGCATAACATTAATAATAATCCATTAATATTATTTATTTTTGACGATTCGTCACGTGAACAAGTTAAGAATTTTTTTTTATTGCTCGATTAACGCATAAAATTGTTTTTTTAAAAAAAAAAATTCATTCACAAACTATTGCTGTTGTGACGTTATAAAATTATCGTTTAAATACGATACATCCTCATTCTCGTAGGTAATACGTTTTTTTTTTTTTTTGAAATAAATTCCTCAACAGTGTTACTATATTTATTTTTATAGTCACGTAAATACGCGTGATTCAATTCAGGTAATAATTATTTAAATTAATTCTTAGTATATCCGATTGGACATTTTAATGAATATATTATAATCAAATAGTGTCCAGCGACAAATACGTCCCTGTCAATAATTTTTGATTTTTCGCATATTTTAAAATGTTGAAATATATGTGAATTGAAAGTATTTCAACCTATTTTAATTGTATAAAAATTTACATCGCACGATACATTTGATAATAGGATGAACGATGTTGGATCATTTTAGTTCATTATTAAAAATATTTTTTTTTTTTTTTTTTTTTAGAAACATATAAAAGATGTAATTATAATCGTGTTTAAATATTCGAAACAATTTTTAACAAAAATCGAATAGATAATAATTAATATATATATAATCATATATGATGCATACATGAAAATAGATTAATATCCCGACGAGTTTCCTGGTCGTCGGGAATCTGGCATGGCTTCGATCATACCTGAAGGAGATATGGCAATTGCAGTCGCAGAAGACACACCAGCGTATTTCAACCTTGCCATGGGGTGTCCGATGTCTGTAAGTTTCTGTACTACGGCCTGAAAAGAAAAATATGAATAATAATAATAACAGAATATTTTGATAATTGCGTTTAGTATAATATTTTTTTATCTTATACTTTTGTCATTCCGTATTCGTATTGAATTTCCATGGGCATAAGTTGATGATAAATTCTCGGCTCGTCTAACGCTTGTTTTAGTGTCTTTTTAAACCATAATTTAAGAGCAGATGCCTGAAAAAACAAATTATTTAGTTTTAATATTTAAATTATGAAAAGAAGGAATTTAATTTTCGAAAAATGCTGAAGACGTACAATATTACGATATATTGAATTTCGTATATTGAAATTATTTAACGGACAAATTCATCTTTAATAATTATTCATTTCATATAGGTATATCATATTATATGATTGATAAATATAGAAAAATTATTTTAAATAACAAAAATGTATAAATCACTGATATAATGTTTGATGTCTTGATGGTATACCTAATACCTTACAAATTGTATTGTTTTATGAAAAATACCGTATAATATTATAGTTTCATCAATCATTTATACAGTTAATAGTGAATTGTAAATTGTTTTATTATAGCATTTAAAATGATAAATAAAAATTGTAAAAATATGCACTTATTAATTAGTATTGCACTTAGAAAAATCCCGAGTCTAATCAAATATAATTTAACTGTGAAAGGTTAAGTTCTAATTACAAAAAAATTATAGTTTATATTCATCCTAATGTTAAAATTAAAAAATAATGTTATTAATATAAACGATATTGATAAATATTTACATAGGCAGTAGAGAGTGTAATTTTCGATCCTCCAGCGGCTCCTATTCCAAGGACAAAATTATCGTTTTCGTCGGTGAAAATAGTCGGACTCATCGAAGACATTGGACGTTTGCCTGGTTCCATGAAATTGGCCGGCGATGATGGGAATTTATAAAAACTCACGTGTCCCGGAGCGGAAAAACTGTCCATTTCACTATTTAAAAGAATGCCGGTACTGGGAGAGACGAAACCGCTACCAAAGCTGTACAAACAACAAGATAATGGGACGTTTCATTATTATTTTCACCAGATTTACACTTGACTATTATTATATTTACATTGTATTAATTGTACTGGTCCCTACGACGACGTTTCCCATAGGATCAATAACGACCGTGTTGGCAGTTCCGTGATCTTCCGGAATGTAATAATCAGCCCCATAGTACGTAGGATCCAAAGATGTGAAGTTATCAGATATTTTTTTTTGTATGCCATCCATATAAGCGTCCGATTTCACTTTATCGAAAATCTAATAAAAAAAAAAAAATATTAAATTAATTAATTAAAATAAAATAATGAAACGAATAATCTGTGTAATGTTCAACAACAATAATTATTATTTATATGACAAAACGTACTTGAGACACGTTTACGAATTTATGGTCACCCAGATGCGTTCTTTCGGCGTATCCGTATTTGCATGCCTCGACCAAACGGTGTGCATCTAATGCAGCGTCGGGTGCCGGTAAAATTCCGTCTAACAAACGCAGAATGTAAGCTAATATTATTCCAGAACTTGGCGGCGGCCCCGCGTGAATAGTATGTCCATTTTTTAATTTAAAATTATGAGTATCTTGGATGTCAACTCTAAAAATACAAGTAATAACGTAATGGTAAAAAATTGATAAAAAAAAAAAAATTGATAAAAAAAATATAAAAATATTTCTATTATTCATTTTTATTAAACTAACTTATAATTGGCCAAATCTTTTTCTGATATAATACCATTAGCTTTTTTTAAATCTTCAACAAATCTAGATGTTAACGAACCATTGTATAGGGCATCAGCACCTTCTTTTGCAATGATTCTCAGTGTTTTTGCTAATTTTGGTAACTTGAAAATTTCACCTTCTTGTTTTGCATGTCCTGTTTTTTCATTAAAAAATGTTTCTCTAAAAACATAAATATTTTTGTTTTAACTTAAAACATTAAATTAGTCATTACGATTAATTTAAATTTAATTGACTCAATAAATGAAATATAATTGAAATCCAAGGACAGGATATAAATACTAGATAATAGTTATATCATTCGTGTCCATATTTTGAATACAAGTATGTATTTGTGTCATAATTATTAGTCATGGTACAAAACAGAACATACGAGTATATTGAATTTGTCGATTAGGTATATAATAAAATTTGTAAGATCAATCTAGAATAACGTATAAACTACGACATAATTTTTTTTTTTTTTAAGTCGTTTTGAATTGTAATTATAATATAATAACAAATGATAAGATATATGTTAATTTTTTATTATACCTAAGTATTGGATCATCTTGTATTAATGTGGTTTCACGAGCTCTCAAACTAACAAACAGATGTCTATTTATCTTGATGCCATTTTCACATAATGCTATAGTTGACTCAAATAAAGATTCCCATGGAACACCACCTCCATACAATTTATATATGGTGGAATATCCTCGGAGTTCTCCTGGCACTGCAGCAGCCAATGCTCCTAAATTTTAAGAAACAAAAATTGAATTTAATAATTTATATTTGCAGGAACTAATTACTTTATAATACGATTAAATGATAACGTATTAACGTATTAATAATTACCTAATTAAAAATTAACTATTAAAAAAAAATTAAAATTAATAAAATTATATTGATTTTTCTAAAATATAAAAGAAGTAGATATATAATCCTATTATTGCAATTAGCCATTTAATTGATGATTGATTACAATTTGTAAGTTGTAAGATGTACCGTTTAAAGGCACACAGTTATAATTAAAATATTATGTTAGTACCTTATATATATTATAAAACGGACGAATATCAATATACCGATCAATTAAATATTATAATTTATTAAAATTAAAAAAAAATAAAATAAATCGTGTCTTGATTATACCGTATAACGAATTTTGAAGCTCATTATCATACATTGATTGATTAGCATCCAACGGAGCTACCACGCGCGAATTTATCGATATCACTTTCTTCGTCGTGGCGTTGTAAAAACTCATTATGAATCCTCCGCCTAAACCCATGTTTTGTATTCCCGTAACACCTTCGCATAGCATTGTAGCTATTATAGCATCCACAGCATTTCCCCCTTTCGACATCACATTCCTATTTCGGAAACAAACAAATAAATTACCAGCGATATAAAAATCAAATTGATATTCTTTTTTAAAATCAAAATTAATTAGATTTAATGTATATCATTAAAACATATAAATTATAAAATCCTCTATTATAATAATTTATTACATTGAATTGAATTTTGATCCATTTAAATTTTAAGCATTAAAATGCTTCTATTAATTACATTTTGTATGTAAGTAAATTTAACACGTTGGTTAAAAATTATAATAATATAGCCATGTAATTAATAATTGTACTTGTACCTATATTATAATATACATATACCTATATCCAACAATAATAAATTGAGGTTAAAGTTTATAAATCATTGGATTTGTTCTGTTTATTGTTTCAGATAACACATTCGATTTTTATAACATATTTTGCTAATGATGAATTTTATTTCATGTAAAAACTGAAAATATTAAGTTGAATATTATGATAAAAATTAAAAAATTTGTAATAGTATTCGTTGATTAATAATAATATCCATATTTCTATATAATATTATATAAGAATATGATGTAGTTATCAGATAATTGTAAATTTGTAATTATAATAATTATTATTTTATATAACATATAAGTGATAATAAAAAATATACAATGTATATAATTATATTATAATGTATAAGAAGGGAATGATTCGAATTAAACTTATATTTCAGCAAAAAACTATTGCATTTTCGGAATATTCAATAAAAATATAATATTAATGTAGGCTGGAATTTGATTTTCGACATCTTTAAAAAATAAAAAATAAAATGCGTTATAATCGTGAGGAAAAAAAATTTAGTTAAATTTTAAATCCTACTTTAATATTAATCATCCATTACATTTAAATGATAAATTAAAAATGATTTATTACACTCCAATTTGTGGACACGGCCCTCCTTGTGATACCACAGCGGCCTTTCCGTACAATCTCATCGGCATCTTTGGCGGTGGCAACGGGACTTCCGGATCCGGTCTGTCGTTAACGGCACCGAATTGCCAATGTATTCCAAATAATATCATAACCACGATTAACACGGCGAGTCCTATGATAACGTAGCATTGCTTTGATAGCGACCTGAGACAAAAAAAAAAAAAACCGAACAAATTTTAAATTAATATATATCGAGCTTTATTTAAAATATTTTTTATAACCAAAAAATACATGGGAGACCTTTGCTTTTCGTACGGACTTGCTAAAATTTTTGTTTTTTCCGTAATATTGACGGTCCAGTCGTTTACCGTGTTAAAATCGTCGAATTTTTTCTTTTCCATACTGCGATTTATCAGTCTCTTGACGATAGGTTTGCACGTATTATTTTATTAGGTAGGTAATTAAACGGCACGCGTAGACCGCGAATACGGTCTGATTCGTATTGATACGGATCCGAGTAATACACAATACAATATTTTATACGCCTATAGTTTTAATATTATCATCGATTCACCACTCGTCCGAGAAAAAGGAACGTTAATTAGGAGATTTATCCTATTTATACTGTTTTTTTTTTTTTTTTTTTTTTTATCAGATAAAGAAACCACTACCACACTTGTTTCATTTACGTAATATTATAATTTGTACGAATTATATATTAATATACCTTATTATATTTTATATTGATTATATATTTTTACCTTATCCCGATTAAAAAACATTACGATCGAATAACTGACAAGTGATATCACATTGAACCTACAATTTAAAATAAATTAATCATTTAATGTTACAGATACGCATAGTATTTTTCTAATCGCACGATGTTGTTGTGTTATCAACACAGGTACAAATAATTAAAATTTAGCGTATATTCGATAACTCGAAATAAAATAATCAAACGATTGTGATTGTTATAATGTGTTACTCCAAATTGTTTTTTTATTTATCCCTATACCTAGGTAATAAGTATTACCTTATTCGTTTTCTCTATATAATATACATACATAAATAATATTCCATAATTATATAAATGAATTTCCAAAATACGTTAGGTTTTAAATTTTAATATTAAACATTTTTAAGTTTATATTTTAAAATAAAATATAATTAATATCATAACCTTAGTGAGTGATAAAGTACATTTTAAGTTGAACTAAATATTAGTAACTGACTATATTTAAAGTACCTGTAATTAAAATTTAATTACTTACATTAATATCCAACCCATCCCACATATTATTAATTATGTGTTAGTTAAAAAGTACAAAAAAGAAAAAGAAAAGAAAAAAAAAAGAAATGGCGCATATATTTTAATCTTATCGTTTATTATTTAAATAAATATAATTAATAATAAAACTATACAAGTTAACATTACATGAATACGAACTGATTATTAAATTTTTGTTATAATTTATAATTTATGACGTAATTACATGATGATATTTCTTTTACAGATATAGCCAAATATATGTAGGTATATAATAATTGATTTTGCAATATAAAATTATTTGTATGCAATACAAAATTAATGGTATATTATTATTAAACTGGATTATTCATTTATTAAGTTTAGTATTTTTTTTATAACCTTTATGACGAAATTTATACAAATAAGTAATTATAATTTTGAAATAATTAATAAGTATAATTTATGAACCTAATTATTCGTCATGCGTTACATATTAAAATATCTAGATATAGGTAAGAAAATTGTATGTAAATATTTCCATAAAAATTTTGATAAGTCAACTTTCTAATAACAACAAGATGACAATAATTGTTAAATTTTTTAAAAATTTTTAAGAACATTATATTATTACATACATAATTATTTATTTATTTCTGGAAAACGATTATGAGCAAAGGTTATGTGAACATACTTATAATAACATTACAGTAATTAAGATTGGTTAAACGCTTAATTACAACAAATTGGATAAATAAAGCCTGACTCCACGACGAGGGGTTAAATTATATTTGATTTTCGTCAGAAAAATAGTCATTGGGAAACATCCGAGAATAAAATAACAATAAAGAATTAAATAAGCTTATTCACATTTAAAGAGTAATTCTAATTAAATACATAAATGTCATTAAATATCGTCAAATTTCACTTTTAATAACCTATCGGCAAAATAAATTGATATGGGAATAAAACGTTTATATGGAGTGACGAAGTGTTCAAGAAGTGATACTAATCAATAAAGGTACCTATTATGAAATCTAATAATCCATAATATAATTTAGCTAATAAATTTAAAAAAAGAGCTGATACTTCTGCCGCACAGGTGTGCTAATCATAGCGTTTAATTTTAATTAGAATTTGAATGCAATGAAAAACCATTGCATTCGAAAAAACGATTCTGAGCGAAGTTCAGTAAGATTAAAATTTCCGTTTGAACTAAAAATATCAACTTCAAACAGTTATAAAAAAAAAAAATTGAGACTAGAGATTATTCTAATATTTTGATATTATGTTAAGACATATTTAAGTATACTTCAGTAAAATTTTCAGACCTAAATACCAAAAATTCCCAATTTTATTAGACATTATATACGTAAAAACGAGAATTTTACGAAATATTCAAAGTCTTATATTTTGTAGAAAAATTAACGTAACGGTTCCATAATTTTACCACATATATATATAGTATCTATTTAAACACTCGATAAAATTTTCATGTCTCTAATATTAAAATTGCCCGAGTTATCATGAAATCGAATTTGTCGAAATTTTAGTTTTCGTGAAAAATGCCGTTTTTTCATCATTTTTTTTTGTCGTTTTTCCTATCGCATAAAGTCAATTATGAGAAATTTGAAAAATGGCCTAAATAAAGTAGAAATTTTTAAAAATTTTCAAATTTTTTGAATTCTGAAATCTATTTGAATTTTCAAACTTATATTTTAATATTGAAACTTTTAAATTTTTGGAAATTTTTGGAATTTTTGGAGTTTTTGCATTCAGAAATTTTTAAATTCTGACAAATTTTGGAAATTTTTTGAAATTTTTTGAATTCTGAAATCAATTTGAACTTTCAAACTTATATTTTAATTTTGATACTTTTAAAAATTTTGGAAAACTTTGAATTCTGTAATTTTTTGAAATTTTTTGAAATTTTGATAATTCTCGGTTCTCCGATGGAAACCACGGCGGCCTTAGTTATATAGTATATTGGCCCATTGTAATGGAAGTCAGCGGTAGCGGCGTAAGAGGATCATTAGTATTATTGAGTACAGTCACGTAAGTGTATACGAGAAATATTGCGATAAATTAAATCGCACAAATTTCTATAATCAACAATCTAAACGATTGAATCCTATATATAAAAAAAAAAAAACAAATATTTAACACTGTGGCTATTTCAAAATATAAAATCCATGAATACTTACACGAGGTTTAAACATTTCGTCGAGTTTAGAAATAGACAAATACGCAATGGACGCGATATATTTTTATATGTTTGTCCTTATTTTGTTTTCATATAAAATCGACGAGTCATCGATAATATTATTACATAAAAAATGATAATAATTAAAATAATCAATGTGAGTAACAATATTTTATTGTCGTAATATACTGTAGAAAACTAGAGAAAATCGCAAAAAAAATTTTGATTTTAAACAAAAAATCAACACAACCGAGTACGTTTTCAAAACTTACCATAGTTAGGTTAGTAAAATTTAACAAACACGTAATATCGTTTTTAAATCTCTTTTTTAATAAATGGTAAAAAATAAAATAAAATATCTACTAGAAATTATTACTATAATAGACGACTGAACGTTATGATTAAATGCAGTTGATCTGCGGATAAGGCGAAGAGTAATCTGCCAAAAACTTAAACTAAATGATTAAAAGTAAATATTTTTGTATGTTGGACTAATTTAGTTTTAAAGTCATAAATGAATCTGTTAACAATATTACACAATTAACATATAATACAAATCGACCGTTCAATAGAATTCTTTGACTATATTAAGTCTATAAAATCTATAACAGAACTAATTTGCCGTTCAACAGTACAATAGACTCTAACACGCCATATTTTATAATTATCGGTTTGTCGTCGGATATTAATTTATAATTTTATCCAGGAAACAATCGATATCCGACCGGTTAAAATGGACATAATACGTACGTGTACCAATACGGCAATACGCGACAGAACAGTTATTTTTTAATGGAGTATTGTAATATTTAAATAATTCGAGTTATGACCTTACACGTGAAGGACGTGAATAGTTGAAAAAAAAATTATTTAACCTTAAAAACACATATGTTTATAATAATTGTTTTTCCTATGGTTAAATAAGAAAAGTTTCTTATGACGTCGTAATACAATGTCATACTTTTTTTATGAAAATGTATATTTATTTATATTAAACTTAAACGTCATTCAAAATTTCATACTTTGCCTAATATAGCAATGGCGTTCTATATAAAATACCTATAGGAATTGTATATTGATTGCCTATGCATAATATATGAAATAACATTCAAATTTCATATATTGCCAAATAGTACTATACAGTGGATATTTTAACTACTAAACTAGGCGACATAAATGTCGCCCAGTAAATCATATTTGTCGCCCAGTGGAAGGTATTTTGAATGATTGTGCGACATTTATCAATCAGAAATAAACAAACATATTAAAAAAAATTCTTAATAAAAGAAAATAAAAAAATATTTTTATTAATATTATTGATGTAAAAATGAAACTCACAGTTATATAGTGGTAAATGATGAAAATAATATCAACTACTTTTGTTTTACTAATCTGTTTTACGAGATTATTATTTTTAAAAATTCGATAATATTAAGGTCTATATAAACTAATTAATAATTAATAAATAATAATCATGTAATGAAAAATAATATACTTTTATAAAAGTATTTGTGATCAATGGTTAGAGTATCATTATAAATTTATAATGCATTATAAGTGGTATAATAATTATTTGAGATATAAATGATAAAATTTGTGTATACGTACAATAATAATTTAAAAATAACTCGAAACAAATTTAGAAATTCCCGTATCTAGTGTTTATTTTACCTGACACGTGTAGCTATATGAAATTATGAACATTATATCCATAGTAAAATGAAATAAAAATAAAATAAAATATTTCATTTTACTACCTTTGACTTTGATGGAATCCAACTGTTTTCCTGGAGGTAGAGAAGAAATATCAAAAGATAGATTAAATGAACTAGAATTTGAAGACGAAGATGACAATAGAAGAACAACAAAAAATCGTAATTCATATGTTTCATCAAAACGTTGTGTTACTAGTGTTAGAAATCATATTAAGTTCTAAAGAATTCTTATGTCAACGATTAAATAATGAGCAAGACAGTATAATCATCCGGATCAATAACTTCATAAAGTCATAAAATGCATCAGAAATAATTTCTTCAGTTAGATGTGATGTCGAGGGACTTTTTGGAGAAAACAGTGTAATTCAGTTTACTGATGAAGTAATAGGATTATATGTTTCTGAATATCTTCCAGTACCTCGTGATATAACTGATAGGTAACACAGGAAAGCTATATTATTATTTAAAAATAAGTACTCCAAAGTCCAAATACAATATTTTCAAAACTTGTCCAAGCATATATATCACTGACACCTCATAGTTACGGTCATGAACGTGCAGTATCATGTCATACTATTTTAAAATCAAATAAACAGTCCAATTACTCTAGAAAAGCTATAAATAGTAGGCTATTTATTGCATTAAATAGTGGTGGAACTGCACATTTTGACCCAAGACCATCTGTAGCAAGATTTTTACAAAAAAAAAATTGGCGATACAAATTACCAGACGAAGAGTTATACAAAGATCATTTTTATATTAAGAAATTTTTTGAAGAAATTAAAAATTTGTTTTTTCATTTTCATGTTAAAAATAAATATAAAAATTTTATATATTTTAATATAAATATATAATATTGATATACTATAAAATGTTATAATAATAATTTCATCATGTCGCCTAGTGAAAAATACTTAAAATATTCACTGGTACTATAAGCATTTTATAGAATTCCTAGATCAATATTTTTCCAGTAACATAGGTACATAAATATATAATTTATAATTTTTAAATTTCGAATTACATAACTTATACACACGATTCGCGTATCTCGTTTCAAGTCAACGTCTATAACTTTATTGATTCTGTTTCCATCATAATTGCAGTATATTTGCGAAAACTGTTCATTTCTTATATACTCGTAAAATACATATTTAAAAAAATTGAGGATAGAAAAATATATATTATGATATGACAATATGAGGTCAATGAAGAAAAATAAATACTCGTTAACAATCGTTTAATTTCGTTTTAATAAAACACTGTAAAATGGTAAAGTAAAATCGAGAAATATGTGTAGGTTTGATCATAAATCTTTCGTTACATTGAATCATCATGAATTCTAATTAAATTTGTATTAGGAACTTAATACGCATATGTATACAATAATAATTTATTAAAAATAATCAATTATCAACCATGCTTTAATATCCGGACGAGTTTCCTGGTCGTCGGAAGTCTGCCATGGCCTCAATCATCCCTGAAGGTAATTTAGCAATAGCCGTTACTGCTGAACCTATAGTATTTTTTAACCTTTCCATTGGATGACCAATTTCTTTAAGTTTTTCTACAACATCCTAAAAGAAAATAATTTGAAACAATTATGCAAGATTCAATAAAGTATTGTAAAATAATATTTTTATTGGACATTATAAATATAAATAATACGATATTTATCGTACTTTAGTCGATCCGTATTCGTATTGAATTTTCATGGGCAATAGTTGATGATAAATTCTGGGTTTGTCAATTGCTTCTTTTAGTGTTTTATTATACCACAATTTAAGAGCTGATATCTAAAAAAGAAAACAAATCACATCAAGTATCAAATATATTTTATTAAAATAAATATAATAAGTCTGTTATAAGTAACGCTATAAAATATTTAAACGGGTATGTCACTCTGAAAAATGATATACTCGTACATATTTCCATACTAGTTATAATTAGATAATCAAAGCATTTGAAATGTATTCTATTACTATTTTTACTACAATACAAGTTTATTTATTTGATTTTATTTGTGTTTTACTATGTTTCAAGACATAAAATTAAAAATTTGAATTCTAATAGATACTATCATGGAAAAATAATTTATGGAGTAGCATACTTTTATTTAATCATCCAAAATGAAATTTCGATTTTCCAGTAAAATATATATGTTATAATTTATAATATTATAAGAGTACGCATAAACTTATTTTAATATAATTTATAAAATAAATTAATACGAAATATTCAAGTTTTATACTTTATACATTAGTTATTAGTTCAAAAGAAGTAGTATTAAACTGAAATCCCGTATTGCAAAGTATCATATCAAATAGAGCAATATTGTAGAAAAAATGTTTAAGAATTAGAAAAATTATACCTATGTATTATAATTTATTATTTGGTTTATTTATTTAATATCTGATAAATATTTAATAGGTTTTATTAAATAATAATTAATTAATGACTATTTTAAATTAATTCTTAATAATTAGTTTTTTTAAAAAAAAAATGTCCTACATAGGCAGTAGCAATAGTGATTTTTGATCCTCCTGCTGCTCCAGCACCAAGAACTAAGTTATTATTTTTATCTGTAATTATAGTTGGGCACATTGATGACATTGGTCGTTTTCCTGGTACGATGAAATTGGATGGCGAAGATGGGATTCCGTAGAAATTGACCACGCCAGGAGTTGAAAAGTCGTCCATTTCATTGTTGAACGTTATCCCAGTACTAGAAGATGTGAAACCGCAACCAAAACTGGAAAAATAACAAATGTATATTATAATATATCGTATTGATTTTGATACCTATATAATTAATTAAAAATAAATTATTTCGTTAGTACTTACTATGTGTTTAATGTGCTAGTGCCTACGACAGTGTTTCCCATCGAATCGATTACGACCATGTTTGCAGTACCGTGATTATCTGGCATGTCGAAATCAGCACCATAAAATTTAGGATCAGACGATGTAGAGTTATCAGATATTTTTCTTCGTACGCTGTCTATGAAACTATCCGATTTTACTTTCTCATATATCTAAGAGTAAATATTACACGTTTAAATAAAATTTAAATAATGAACGTGCCACGTATGATAAGAAGAGTATAACATAGGTATAAGTACTTCAGATATGTCCACGAATTTATGATCGCCTAATTGAGATCTTTCGCCAAAACCAAATTTGAAAGCTTCCACCATACGCTGTGCATCCAAAGCAGCATTCGGAGCTGGTAAAATTCCTTCCAATATTCGGAGAATATAAGACAGAATTATACCGGAACCAGGCGGTGGTCCCGAATATATTGTATGTCCACTTTTTAATTTCACAGCAAATGATTCTTCTACTTCGACTCTGAAAAATGAAAATGTATATGTACTGGTTGTTCGTATGTATTACACAAACGCATTATTATCTAAAAATGAAATCTCTTGTAAAAATAATAAGAAATAATATAAATCACTGCCAGAAAAAAAAATTATAATATACGTATGTACAGAGTACATAAATATGAAACGCCAAAAGCCAAATAGTTTTTAAAAAATATCGAATATGATACTAAAAGCTAAAATATATAAAATTCATAAAATAGGTTTACAATGAAATGTAACTTACAATATTTATTACGTAAATAGAATAAAACATCCAAATGTAGTAATTAATGATATTATATAATAAGCTTACTCATAATTGGCTAAATCTTCTCTAGTTATAATACCATTGATTTCTTTTAAGTCATTTAATATTTGAGACGTCAGCGATCCATTGTATATGGCATCTGCGCCTTCTTTTGATATGATTCTCATAGTTTCTGCCAACTTTGGTAACTTGTAAATCTCCCCCTCACCTTTTACGTGTCCAGTGAGCTCATCAAAAAATGTTTTTCTATCAATAATTAATAATATCAACAAAATATTATTTATAACGGTATTATATGCGTAAAAATTTATTTTTATATAATTAATAAATATAATTTACCTAAGCAGTACATCATTTTTGATCAGCTCTTCGTGATTCTTCAAATTAATTTCAAGACGTGAACTAATTTTCATGCCTTCTTCGCACAATTTTATTGTTGGTTGAAATAATGATTCCCACGAAACACCGCCTCCGTATAATTTATATATTGTCGAGTAACCTTTAAGTTCCCCCGGGACTGCAATTGCTAACCCTCCTAAATATTGTTTAATTACAATAAAATATTATTAAATAATAAATAATTATTAAAAACAAACACTGAAATAAGTCAGCTAATAATTACGATAAATGATAATGTAATCTTCCAACCATGACCAACATAAAAAATTAGGATGTTTTTATTCGAGTTTAATTGCAATAACGACAGAAATATATATATATATATATATATATATATATATATATATATATAATATTTGAGGTTATAAAAACATATTAAGTTATATATTATAATTTAAAGTTTCCATTTAAATTTGTATGAAATTATTAAAATATTTAAACAGTAATATATTAATCTTTATTATATCGATAATATTACACAGAGTTAATCTTTTTTTGTGATTGATAATTTAATCCGTTTTATTCGTAAATCGTAAAATATTAAATAATTTCATATGGCGATAAAAATAATGTGTATAATTCCGAAAATCGATATACATATATTAATAAAAATCATGATAATAATTAAATGTGTAGTATTTTGAAACGTGATAATTACGAGATAGTATTGAACAAAACGTTTTTCTTTTTATCATATTATTTTATACGTAAATCGTACCGTAAACTGACTGTGTAGGGTCCTTCACGAACATTTCGGCAGTTGCCGCGGCTGGAGCCACTTCACGCGCGTTAATCGACATGACTTTTTTGGTCTTTGCGTTGTAGATGCTCATTAAAAATCCTCCACCCAAGCCCATGTATTCTGGACAAAGAGCACCGTCGCATAACATCGTGGCAATAGCAGCATCCACGGCGTTTCCACCTTTCGACATCACGTCTCTATTGAATTAGAAAAAAAAATTGAATCTCGTATCGCAAGAATTAAACTAAATATTGTTATACCAAATGTCACGATAAATAATATTAGGCATATAAACCGAGTACTTTACATTTTCGAGAGAAAACGTTATTTATCTATATTATATATAATTTTTCTTAACCCGATCATGATTTATCGATTATAGAGGTCAGAAGAAAAAAAAACGTGAGATAGTTCAATATCTAAGTTCCGTGTTTCTCCGGATCTTTATATAAAGTATTGGTACAACAATATATCGTGCGATCGCGATAAAAACACGATAAAACACGAGTTTTCGTTACGGTGTCGATTAAAAATAATTAATTTTGTAATATTACACTCCGATTTGTGCGCACGGTCCTCCATTGGAAACGACGCCGACTTTTTTGTACAGCCCCATCGGCATACTCGAAGGCGGCAACGGAAACTCCGGGTCAGGAATATCGTTGTCGGCTGCATGATGCGAGAACACGAACAGGAATGACACTACGGCGATTATTATCGCCAGTCCTACTAGAACAAGGCAACGTTTTGATTGAAATCTGAAAAAACAATATTGTTCGACGTGTTGCATTAACTGACATGTGTTTTTTATTTTTTATTTTTTTTTTTATAACGGTGTCCACGGCCAAATTTTAGCTTAATTTTTTTAATTTATAAATTTAATTCATTGTAATTATTACGAATATCAACCGATGTTTTCTTAAATATTTCCTATACCTACATAACGAATTTGTACAATTCATATGTTTCAACAATAAAAACACAATCAATGTTTGCCCAAATTATTTAACAAAACGTCACATTTATATTGATGCTATAAATAATAATCAGAGAACACGCGAATAAGTTTATATTTTGTTTCGGACGATTTTCAATGGAATATTGAAATTTTCTACTCTGTTAATTTTCACAGTGCACATTAACCATATAAGCATAATATTATTTTAGTGGTATTAGAGTCGGAATACTCGAAATTCGAATATAAAAATCGTACTCGTTTTTACAGATATTTAGAAAGTCAGACAATCACGTATAACAACAAATACAATCTGCGCTGCATTTAGAAATTGAATATATTCAATTTGGTAAATCTATAAATTTGTTAGAAAATATTATGTATAACATATTTATACAATATTATCGATTCTCGTTTAAAAAGTATTCTTAACACTCTCTTAATTAATCAGACTAATATGGATAGTATTATAATATATTGTATTCTAAATTCTATAATAATATGTTACAATTTATATAATTATGTTTGTTTAATTTAAAAATAAATAATTTACAAAACAATAAAACCGAAATAAATTATTAAGTAGGTACGAATGTAATATGAAAACGATAAAAATCACAATTACTACTAGCAAATGAACAACAATATTAATTCAATATTTTAGTTACCCATATTTAAATAGTGTAAAAACGATTTGTTCTTTTATTTAATTATTTTTTTTTAAAAGAAATTGTATTAATCGATAAATATATGAAATATAAAACGTATGGGTTATATTATATACAATAAAACAACATAAAAATCCATCTGTACACAATTGTGTCAATGCAATAATTATAATAATTATAAAATAATATAATGTAAAACGTACCCGAAAAACAACTTTCGTCCTCGTAATTTGGTGGCATTATTAGAACGTTTATGAATGTATTATGTACTTAATTTAATTTTAATTTGTTGACTGGGTATCATAACGATATTTTAAAAATTATAAATAAAAAATTATCTATTGTTTGTTTATAGTATTCAATAGTAACAAATGTATTTATATCATATCGTTGTTATATCGACGTGTAACGTATTGTAAACACACGGTATAAAACTAATAATAATACAACAATGTTATCTCTCGATAGTATAATAATCGAAGCAAGGTGGATATATATATATATTTTTTTTTTCTAATTCTTCATAATATAAACTTCAATTCAAGGTGGATATATTATATACATACATATATAATATATCCACCTTGAATTGAAGTTTATATTACGGAGAATTAGAAAAAATATATTTTCATACTTACAAAGAATTACAAAATGTCTAATTAAATCGATATAACGATTATTTTACCAATTAATTATGAGACTTCCAAACAGGTATAGTTAAGTAGGTACCCATGAAGTTCATTTGTGTTATGATGTTATTAATACATAACAGATAAAACAATATTATAATAATTTGTACGTATAGGTTCTTAACAATTAGTTGCATTAATGGATATGATTCTATGAACTTGTTGAATAATTATTATACTAATATTAATATGTAACAATCGTGCACGGCACACTCCTTTAACATGAATCATATTAAACTAACCTAATAATAATATTACCTACCCGATTTATATTTTATTTTAAACGCAAATGATATAAATAATAAACGTTGCATAATGAGCTTTTATTATTCCTTGTTAACAAATATTTGATTCGTATCATAAACATTTTGTTTTGAATACGATAATTATTAGAGATGTACCGCAACAATTTATATAAATTCAATATATTATTTTTATCGGCTATTTGTATAAAATATTTTTATAAATAATAATAAAAACTATACTCCGCGTGAAATAAAACTATACGGGAAAAATGTTAAAAATAACATGACAATATTGATTAGGTATAAATAAACTTACTTATGAAATTTTAATTTTTTATTCATACTATTCAGTATGGGCGTTTTTTCTGACCTAATTTCCATCGACAAATCGTAGTCGGAACTATTTTGATCCATTTTTTATTTAACAAACGATAAGTATTATTATACGCGAAACGCGAAAAGTTGTTATAAACGTAAAAAAATACAAACTATAACCACTAAAACGAATACCGTGTACAAATGAAATACCTATAATAATTAGCTACAATAATATTAAACGTTTATACAGATCCATAATTTATTCATAACTAAACGTAATCCAATGTTTTTATTTAATCATTATGGTATTATTAAATTTAAAATAAAAAAATCTAATTTACGAGGTACGTTATAATATATTATACGGTACATATATATAATACATATTATATAATATATATATTATATATACATATATAATGTGCATACGTTTCATAAACATAATTTATCATATTATCTAATAATGATGTTGAGTACCTATAATAATATAATATAATATCGATGCAATTATACCTACTTGTTATTCATATTGTTCATTTGGTGCTCTGAGTCGGTCGTCAACGGTCAATCGGATGTAATCTAAAAAAAAAATAATAATAATAATACATTTTTTTCATATCCTATTTATTTTAATCGTTTTAAGGAACTTATATGGTACTGTGTTACACAATTGCGTAAAATAGTTTATGCGACAAAAAATATACACATTTATTGATTAATTATATGGTATAGTTATTATAATATTAATGACTATCTAATAATAAAAAATCGATGAAACACGTATTTTTATGTAAATTTAATACTATCTATATTGATTATACCTATTAGAAAACTTGAATGAAACTCGAACGTCGTATAATATTATTTTTATTGTAGTAAAGAACGAAAGTATAACAGAATAAAGTTTAATATATACAATGTACACGTTATAATATCTTTAACGAAACGTTTAAAAATTATTCTTCATGATTCATGGATTATAATATTATGTTTATGTAAATACCTAACGAAATTAAAAAAAAAAAAAAACTATTTATAATAATTATAATTAAATTATTTAAGTTTTTTATACCGTATAAATGAAAAATCACTTTTTTCAATTAATTTTTTCAATTTTATATAAATTTGTTGACTCAAAACATTATTAATCACGAGTTCAATTAAATTTATGAATTTAGCAAATTTTATTTTATTTTATAAATAATAATAATATAATATAAATTTTCTAGTCAAATATATTCGAATCAAAAAATAAAAATTCATTATATACAAACTGATATTAATGTACATGCACACACGTAAGTAAATATTATATTGAATAATATACTCGTATAGTCGTATAATGTGTTGTTTCTTAAATTTATTTTATTATTTATTCGCTCGAAATTCTTACTCGTTTCAAAATGAACTTTTGTTGAAATGATTTATTATTTTCTTTGATTTCTGATTATTTTTATAATCTAACATTGGCAATATATTTTAAAAATTAAATCATCCTGTTTTTATCTTACACTCGTATTGAAATATTAAAAAAAAATTAGTAATATATCATATTATGTGTTAGGTACCTACTCCAAAATATGATTGTATAATTATTTATATTATGAGATAGGTATTAAAATTTAAAAATCCGCAAGTTATTTAATTAATAGCACTCATTTGTCAATTAGTTGTAAAATATCAATTCAAAGTTAATAATCCACAATATCTTATGACTGTCATACTTAATGAAAAGGAATTAAAATTGTATAGGTAATTACTAAATCGGAAAATAGTGTTTCATATATTCTATTAAATGAATGTCGTAATGTATGACAAAATTCAACCAGTAATTTCTATTGTACTTTGATTGAATATCATACAATACATACAGTATAATTATATAAAATCGTTATATTATATATTTTTCCTGTTTATCTCAAGGTCTATATTACCTAAAGTTTTAGTTTCTCGTCATAATCGAGTTTATTTCAATTGATCTACTTTGACTTTAATTTTTAATTATTGATATTTTATTTCTATTTAATTTCTATTACGAGTACTTTATACACGAGTTAATTAAAATTCAACAAAAAAGTATTTATTATTAACAAGTTTAAGTATATATTTATAATACTATATAGGTTTATAACGTGAATAAGATACTAATAAAAAAAAAAAAAAATATCCTTTTATATAAATTAACTTTTTTTTCATAATTTATTGATATACGAGTATTTTCATTTTTCACCAACTATTTCGTTTTGGATTGATATATCTTAATAGTATTATACAAGTACTACATACTAATAAAAATTTTTCAATTTTTATATGCCCTAAAAAACCTAAAAATATGCCTTAAAAATATGCACAATCATATTATAATATTACCAAATCAATTTATTTTTTTTTTATTAATCAACCGAAATATTAAATAATTAAAATAATTAAAGTATCTCAAAGCCCGTATAGGACTCATACAATAATACGTATATCCGCGTGTAAAATTATCGACGGCTATAGAAAATCTCAATTATAAAATTATTGCTATTACGAAGAAAACACTAAACGAAATTTTTCCCTAATATACATACATATTTTTAATGACATTTAAAGTGAAATCGTACATTATTTTCAAAATGTATATAAAATATGGCATATGCACTTAAAATAAGAATATAGACAAATATGTATTAACACGTAAAAAACTATGAAATATACAAAATATGCAACAAAAAAAAAAAAAAAAAATTAAATAAACTCCTACGAGTTCCTATGGCCCATATGGCTATAACATTTTTTAAAATAAAACTATTGGAGTAATAAATTATCCACAAATGCTCAAATTTAAATAATAATAATTTTTCAATCTACAAATTGGACTACGTTTTGTATATTTAATATAAATTGTGCATTAATATACCACATATCTCACCAGATTTTTGTCCTTTTCTATAACTTCTAGTATGTTAAATATTTTAAAATTTTGATTTTTGCAGACATTTGTATACAAACAAATCACATTTTTCATTGTTATAATATTTTTTTTCTTTTATAGTTACTTTAAATTGGAAAATAAATAAAATTTTTGTTTTCGTGTTAGGTAATTCAATTTTACGATAGTCAATATAATATGCGTTATATTTTTCTGAAAAAATTAATAATTAAATTATTAATTTCTATAATATAAGTAAATCAAGTGTATAGGTGTGTCGTATTAATTATATTGTAACAATATGTTTAATTTATCATAACCAATCTTTAACTATGATTGTGTAATAAGTGAAAGGTAAAATTTTATTAATATTCAATTATGAAATATTAATAATAACAAATTAAAATTAACATGCCTTTTAATTTTAGATTAATATTATTTATATATGTGTATATTAATTTTAAAATAATTTTAATATTTATTAATATAATAGAATTAAATTAAATTGAAAAAAATAAATTATACATTTTATTAGTATATTACCTGTTCTTAATTATTCGCTAAAATAAAATAAACTTCATTTATAATAACTATATTTATTGTTTAAAAAAAAAATTGTATTTAAACAAGAAACAGTAGGTATCCTAATATTTTAATACAAATCCTTAAAAAAATTATTACAAATTATGATGCACTCGTATTTTAAAATATACAATTATTAATAGATTCTTTTTTTCTACTATGATATAAATTTTAAAGTTAAAGATTAATTTTACATTTTTACTCACTGATTAAATTTTATTATAATAAAATATGTACTCACCTATTTTGTTTTTATATCGGATATTTTGTCTAAATAAAAATACGACAATAAATAATATTGTCATTAAAACCTTAAATTTATTTCACTATATTATAAAATGTATAAATTACCTACTAAAAAAAAAAAAAAAAATTACAGACATTTTTAAATCTCCAAACCGAATAATAATATTCATGATTGAATAATATTGATGAAATGAACATGATTGAATGCACAAACTAAAATTCCTATGATAATCCTAAACATACTTAGACATAAAACGTTGCTATAATAACAAAAAAGAACCTTACTTTAGCTATTGTGTATATCGACTGCTGATCACGAATAGAAAAATAAATATTTATTTAAATATTTCCTATATTAGGTATACACATATAATATATAGACCATAAAATCAATAGTTTCATAAGTAATTCACATGAAAAATTGATGAAGTGGGTACTTTGAAAAAATAAAAGCACCTAATTGTGTAGACGCGCGTGATACCTACTTCGTTGTCAATGAAATATTTAATGACTCAGATAAAAGTTTATTTTACCTTGTTTTACATAATAGATATTCAATATTACTCGTAAAAATAATTCAAGACGAAAACTAATATTAATTTTGTGAAATGTTTAAAAATAAAAAATATACTCGTATATTATATTTCATGAATCGTACATTGTTTCATATATTATTAATTCGTTAGTATTAAAATTTTAAACGTGTTTAATAAAAAGCGATTAACGTGTTTTCCATAATTTTTTCGTAAAATATAAATTTAAATAATAATAATTTATTCTATCTATTTGACAAAAATATATAATATATATGTAAATAATATTATTATTTTTAATATTATCACTAGGTTAGAATTACGATTTTTTAATTTTTTTTTTTTTTTTTTTTTGAATTAGAAAGATACTAAAAATGTTTGTATTAAATAATTGTTTTTCTCTGAAATTAAACGTAAAATAGTAAAAACACGCGTGTACATTTTTATGGATAAAAATATATTTTCAAATATATTTAAACGTATTAGACATTATTGTCTAATGGCATTAATGAGGTAGGATCTTTTTTTCGTTAATTTAATAAATTATGTAGAATGTATAAATTATTGCTTGAATATGTACCTATTAAATATTTTATAAATTCATCGAATTAAAGTTAAACAAATCGCAGATATTAAAAATAAAAATCAGAAATAACCATGTTAATCAGAGAACGCATATATAGGCAACCCAATAAACGAGATTGGAATTGTACACAATGAGGATGAATTATTGTATTAATGATTATTATATGCAATAAAACGTAAATAACGAATCTATTCGAATAAAATATAGTTATAAAAAAAATTAATTTACTCGAAACTAAAGTAAATAATAAAATATAATGTATATATGTTATAATATTATTATACAGTGGTTATAAATTAATAAGTTTGATTTTATACCAGGTATATGCTATTTAATTAGGTATGTGTATGAAATTAGAATTAATAATCTTAAAATACGAGATATTAAATAAAATAATATTGAATATTGATTAATGTATTAATCGATTGGTTATATACTCTCTTATTTACATAACGCGTCATATCAACCGTTAAGACGTCAAAATATTTTTTATAAATTAATATTAATCACAATTTGATGTAAAAAAAAAAAAAAACCCTCTTATTTACTTAACGCGTCATATCATCCGTTAAGACGTCAAAATATTTTATATAAATTTAATCACAATTTGATGTAAAAAAAAAAAAAAAAAAATACTCTAGTACAATAATATGTAAGTAGAATATTAAGTATCGGCATCCTACGCGAAATAAATCATTCAAGTTAACCAAATGAAATGTTATTTTTTTATATTTACACAATAATATTTCTAATTTTAGTTTTGTCTACGTACATAATTCGTAAAATGCCTTAAATATTAAATTCGTATCGTCCAGTACCTTTAAATTATTTAACCGATATTAGAATATTGAGACAAGTTTGAGTACGATATTTTAATAATTAATATTACACGTACACCAACACGTAAAAAAAAAAGGTTAAGTCACAACGAACGTACGACATAGTTTCGCATCGCCGACTAAATAACATATAATAATATATTATTCGCTAGCTGTAGCTGATGCGCTGGAGCGAAGAGAGAGCGTCAACTTGTTTTACGTTCAGTGATTACCAAAAAAGTTCTAACACGGCCTTGATTTTTTTTTTTTTTTTTTTTAATTTCATTTGATTATATACTATAGTATGATAAATAATAGCGAAATAAGTACAAACAGGTGTTTTCGATTACACGGATACGTATATCAATTCACAATAGATAACTAAGTACCTATAGATAGTATAAATAATATATAATATCACGACAGTATATTAAATTTCTTATAAATATTGTAATTTTTAATCGTTAATCGTCCGTACATTTTTCTAATTTTTAAAATTATTTTAAATAATTAATTTGTAAACGATATCCAATAGAATAATCGAATTACGTTCTATATATGTGTGTAATACACGTAAATATTAACGTTCGTTATTGTTACAAAGTTACAATATAAAAATGTATACGAGTATATTAATATTACAAATGAATTTGAAATTATAAAATCGTTTTACGATCAATACACCGAATTTATAGTTAAAACGTCTCGATTATCGATTGAATCTAAACAATTTTTGTTTCTATAATAATTATTATATACTTGTATACTTTCGAAATATTAATTAAAATTATTATACGATTTGATATTGATGAGTTTTTTACCTTTACGAAATGAATTTAATCTAATTTTATTCAAATATTATTTTTTTCTTATAAACATTTTTACAAAACGCGTCAAAACAATAATAATATTATATTATTACAATACTCGTATTAATTTCGATTTTCCAATTACATTTTTATCAAATCAACTAATATTACTTAACATTACTCATTGTATGGTATACCGTATACCTACAACTTATTAAATTACAATATTTAATATTTTTATACATTTTTTAACGACCAATCGCTACTATATACTGATACTCTGGTAGTAGTTATACGCACACATTTTTAATTCTATAGAACAATCATTAATATTTTCTAAATAAATTTGCTTGCGGACGTATATTATAATAATATGTTTATTCGTTTAAAAGAACCGTTTAATATTATGTTTCGATTGAATTATATAACATAATTTGTTGCGATTGCGTTTGAAAAACTAATAAATTCACGTATAAGTACATTATAATATTATATTTATAATAATTAACGCAATAAAATAAACGATTATAAGACATAATATATATATATATACCTACTGTGGGCTATACTACATACTATAACATACATATTATATATTAGATAAAGTTACGTTATATGATAATATTGTTAAGTAAATGTTAGGTAAAGATAAAAAAAAAAAAAAAAAAAAAAAAATGCATTGTTTGAAATTGGGTATTATACGTCATATGCATATCGTATATATATATATACATTATATCGATAATTGAGTAAATAAATTACATTTAAAATGCGAGCTAAACATTACCAGTGATGTAGAATATTAAAAATTATTGCTGTAATTTGATAAAAAATCGTACTCGTTCTTATTGCCATTCACCAAATACAGAATACCTACGGACGAGTATGTTAATTTTTATACGTCTTCATTATAATATATAATAAATGCATAAACACATAAATAAATAAAAACCCAAGTCCACAAACCACAAAAAATTTACTTTATTATTTTAGTAAATATACGTATTTCGACAACGATGTTATCATCTTCAGTACTAAACACAGACTGATCTCTTTTTCTTTTAGTACTGAAGATGATAACATCGTTGTCGAAATACGTATTTACTAAAATAATAATAAAGTACATTTTTTGTGGACTTGGGTTTTTATTTATTTATATATAATATCCACACAAGAACTCTTCTTATAAAATTACATAAACACATACCTACTATTGTACAATAATACGATAAAAATTGTAAAAATATACCGCAATTTTATTAAGTATTATTTTATTATTCGTATAATATGTGTATCGTTTAAACAAAATAAAATTGTGTTTAATTAAAAAAAAAAGAAAAAAAAAACTCCATTTGTTGTAGATAATTCCATATTAAAATGATACACACGTAGATTATCGTACAATATTATATTTATTTAATTGCCCAATACGTAATATATCTAATCTATGTTATATTCAAATATTTTATAAGGTAAACTAAGTTATCCAAAAAGTCGCACATTATATTACCGCGGTAACTATATTATTATTTATTACACACACTCATCACTCGCTGGCGGATTTATAATTTCACGCTTTACAAAACTCATTAAAATTTTCAATATACTTAATCGATTTATGGGGCACTTTTTAATATTTTAATAACATAATATAATTTATTATAGCTTAATCGAAGCAAATATATAATATTTATTATAGTTTTAAAAATATATCATAAAAAACTACAGTTCCATAGACTTTTTATCATAATATTACCATTTAATTAATATGCTGCAGTAATAAATGCTAAGATACCTAGATTATATTTCAAAGTCTTTAAAGTCAAGGTTTAATCTTAAATAATTAAATAGCCAATAACGAAGGACTAATAACGGTTTATAACGGTATTATATAAATTTTATGGTAAGCAAATAAATACAGGTGATGTAAAAAAATGTGTAGTTGTAAAAAATTAAAATTTTGATAAATTATTCAAAATGTTCAGAAATTATAATATTATATTAATATACTGAAAAAATTTCCATCTCGATCTAAAAAGGAAACGATTGAAATATTTTATGTTAATATTTTATGTCTTGATTAAAATACATTGAATACACATATTAAAATATATACAATTTTATACCGTATAATAATTAATAAACATTCACAATTATCTGGAACTGAATTAAATAATAGGTATTTGAGCTTCAATAAAATTTTCAAAATTTTTTGTCAATTTTATTTAACATTATTGTGAAATATTGAAATATAATAAGAAAAATCCGTATGAATATTTTAAATATAGATTTTACTAAAATTTCAACTTAAAACAACTATTAAAAAATTTAGACTTGAGAATTTTTTAATATTTTTTGTTTTATTTTAAGTATTAAGTATGTGAATATACTTCAGGAAATGTTCAGAGCTTAAAACCTAAAATTGCCAATTTTATCAAACGTTATATAGGTACAAGATATTATATAAGACATAAAGATAATTTATTAATTTTTTAATTCATACTTTTTAGTAATTTAAAAATCAAAGTAATATAATTAAAACAAATAAATAATACTTTAAAAATTATAGTCATTAAAAATTTGAATTGCATCTTATTAGTATACATATACATTCTTATTAATTATTATATTATAATACGTCACTTGTATTCTTATTAAATAAATAAATACACTGAACTTTAGTATTCATAATGATTAATTTTGTTATAAATAATACGAATATATTGTAATTTATTGTTAAAAAAATATATAAAATAAATCTTTTAGACTAAATAATATAATTTATTATAAAAATTTAAAATTAATGCATATATATTATATTATACTATAACTATATACTGTTTTAGTCTATATACCTACTTAAATAAGTAGCATAATATTATAAGTTAATATTGTGAATTAACTAATTTTAACTGAGCAAATCCCAAAAATCTATAATATCAGTTGCAGTGGCGCCGAAGTATATTTTATTAGATGTGGCAAAATACAAAAAGCCGCAACTACAACACCAACCACTCATTGAAACTGTGTATTACGAGATTTTTAATTTCATTTTTAAGTTATTTATCAACTTCATTAGGCTTTATAGGTTGTCATTTTGTGAATATATGATTTTAATATTTCTATAGAAGAAACAAAAATATTAGAAATAATAAGACTTCGGTGTCATAATATATTTTATTAGTTATAATTTAAATTTTGGCGGTAATGATAACATAATATAATTGAGTGATGATAACCGTGATAAGAATTATTGATGTATCCGCATGCGTAAAACATATTGGAATAATAGGTATAATTCTTCCTGCGAAGATCCACTCGTCAAAATGTATGTTTGTTATCACAACACCGGCAGTGGTATCTTATCAATACAATTTTCGAATAATTGATAACAAATTTTCTTCAAAATCTTGATCATAACATTATATTATTATTATTCTTATTATTATAATATTATTGAGAAATTATTGTAAATTATATCGTTAAATGTTAATTATTTTTCACATTAAATTAAATTTCATTGAACACAATACTACGTAATTCTATTAGTTAATATTATTACTTAAATCGTATAATACGGTTCAAACAACTTTGTGCAGTTAGTGTCAAACTTAAAAGTGATTCAGCTTGTAACAATGATTGCAATTTGATCGTTTTGGATCTAAACATTGTGGATCATTACTCTAAATAGTCAATGAAAATGACCTGTGTTAATTTCCTGTCATGTGGAGAGCTTTTTTATTCAGTTTTATTAGGCGAAAGATTGTGCTGTCAATAATATTTGGCTGTTCGTTAACATACTGTATTGTCAGTTTCTTATTGATTGTAAGTATTATAATTTATTGTATGTGTAAATTATAATATTTTATTTGTACACATTTACTATAATAAATTTGTTTTATCATTAATTCATTTAATTACATTATGAATGTCTAAATTACAATGACACAAAATTTTAATCACGCCTTTTTTTCTGATATTTTCAAACGATATAAAAATATATTTTAAATATTTCACTAATTTTCTAGCTAATTTGTGTTGTGATCCAGTTATTTTTATATTTCTTGTATTTAAAAGGATTGTATATACCTAACCATCAAATTACTTATTTAATATCTCGATTTATAATTTAAAACTATATTAGGTATATAACATAGGAATGTTTTAAGAATATGAATAAATTATTTCTAGTAAATATACACAGATGCCTGTAATATACCTAAAGTAATTTGAAAATATATGGTAGGTGCCTAATGAAAATGAACCAGAATTAAATATACCTACCTACTATTTCATGCTTAATCGTAAAATTAATATACCTATAACAATTTGTTTATTTACTATAATATTATAATATCTACTTTATTAATAGGTAATAATATGAAAAATACTATTTAAAATTAATATACTTTTAGCCTCCTAGACATTCAGTGACATGGCGTACTCCCAAAAAATTGGACCACAGTTCTTTTGTTTGGATATCAGTGGAAGGAGATTGGAACAATTCAATACCTCAAAGTTGTCGAAATACTGTTCAAGGAAAAGAATACATTGCAGATGACAGAGGTATTTGTTATAAATTTATAACTGATAGTAGTTGAATATAGGTACAGTGAATTAGTCAATTAGGTAGCTTTTGTTTGTTCATTAATTAAATTAATTTTATTATTTATTAAAACTAAAATTATACAAGTTTAAAGTTCATTTATATATTTTATAAATATTTATATTTTATATAATATAATTTAGGTAATATATAATATCGTTGAAATTCGTATATTATAAGTAATTAAGTATCAATTTTATGATTTTGGTTTTTAATAGTACCTATGTTATAAAAATATTTATAAGTACTCAATTTTATTTCAAATATTATGTTAGTTCATTCTAGATTTTACTATTATTATTAAAACAATGTATTTTACAATTTTATAGTATCCATAATGTATAAATGTAATGGTAAATAAAATTAATGATCACAAATATAGTTTATGGGTTAATTTAAGTAATTATTTACAAACATCAAACAATACTAATTATTATTACTACAATTCTAATATCAATTTGTATGAAATGATTTGTTAGAATTTTAATACGTACACATACACTAGGTGTATGATAATAAAATACAAAATGTCAAATATATTAATATTATTTATAGATAGTGTAGGTACTTTTAAATATGTTAAATATGAAATTTTAAATTTTATAACAGATAATCTGCCATCCACATAGTGATGAAATTACAATAATCCATTATGTATATATAGGCTGTATCAAATTAGTAATAAATTATATAATACATTCTTAATTATAAGATAACGAATTAGAATTTTTAAGTATAATAATATACATTAAATGTAATAAAATTTATAGTAGGTATATTTAATATCTTCTATTAATTACTTAAATATTAAAAAAAAAAAAAAAAAAAAAAAAAAAAAAAATTAATTTTAAAAAAAAAAAAAAATATTTTTTTTTTATATAATATTTTTTATTAATAATTTAAATATTAAAAAAAAAAAAAAAAAAAAAAAAAAACAGCATTTAGTTATACGAAAAAAATACATATGTTTTTTTTAATACAATTTATTTTAAGCTTAATTATTATATTAAAAAAAAAGAAAAGTAAAATATGTTTTAAATGACATATTGCTGTTCACACAAAAATTTATTATGGATACTTACATAAAATAGTAAATTGATAATTAATATTTCTTTAATAATTGGATTTTATATGTAGGTTATTCTAAAACTTTACTTACATATTTTCATAATAAATTTATTTTGTAAACAACCAGATCCTTTTAAAACATTGAAATTATTGGACCACTGTAGGTCAACAACCTTTTTCTTTAATATTCACCAAAACTCGTTTTGAAAGATCCATCATGTCTCCTAATCTTTAGATGTGTGTTTAATATTATAATTATAAAAAACAAAATAATAATTCTCTTGACATAATGTACATCATTCTACTACCGTTTTTTTTTTCTGGATGACATGTTTGGTGGTTATGTTATAAATACCTATGGTAATTGTATTTAAATTTCTAGTCGAAAACAATAAATTATTATTATTTCAATTTAAATAGCCAAATAGGTACACATGTTTTGCAGCAAAAATAAATTTTGTAAAGACTTTCTAATTGACTTTTTTTTTAAAAAAAATAAATAAATAAATATAATTAAAAATGGTACGTAATATTTTGTAATATTCAAATCACGTCATAGATTTATATTCACGCTATTAATTAATTCAATGTCTTGTACAAAATAATAAGCACATTTTAAATCAACCAATTTCTGGTTAAGAGCTTGTAAGATTACCATACGTAAAATTTGACGATCATTTTTTGACTATCAAATGTTTATCATATTTAGCTCGCAACTTTTTATCCGATATTAACAATAAATACCAATTAAATAATAAATGAGCAAAACATATTATAATACTCATGTGATTATAATTTTTTTTTTTTATGAAATATCAATTACGTGTTATTTATAAGAAAAATATTTAAATAATTTAATTGAGTAATTTATAAATTTATAAATTATCATAGGTTACGTCTGTCAAAGAGGTGATCTATTGGCGAACAACTGTTGTGGAATCACCAAAAATCGTTATATATGTGATACGTGCAATTTGGATGGTTGTTGTGTGCTATACGAACACTGTGTGTCATGTTGTTTGGATCCTAAAAAGGTTAAATTAAAACATCAAATATTACAATATTATAAATACAAATAAATTAAACACTATAAAATAAAATTTTAAATCCAGGATTCCAAATATTTCATTGAAAATACATAAAATATAATATTACCTTAAATGGTCAATTTGATGAATTATTTCTATTTATTAGCAATCCTATTATATATATATATATATATATATATATATATATATATATATATATTATATCAATATTTTTAAAGTTATTAAAAATATATATATATATAAATTAAATCATTATTGTCCTAGTAATTATGATTATTTATAATAGACTTTTAAGCTACATATTCCATTTCATTTATTTTTTTCTTCAAATACAATTCGATGATAGTTATTTAAATAAAATAAAATAAAATATCTTTGTTATACAATTTTTTTATATAAACTTTTATTTATTAAATATTTAACGTAAACAACAATGAAATATTAAAAAAAAAAAAAAAAAAATAACTTAAACTAGATTTTTATTTTTATAATTCTTATATTAATAACTTAGATAAATTTAAGTAATATGAATAATTTTATTTATTTTATGCGTGTTGTCTATGTTCAACAGAGAAAGTTATTGCAGACCGTATTAGCTAAAGCATCAGAGACGTTCCGGGTACTATTTTCAGTGATTAACAATCAGTTTGAACTGTGCTTGGCAAAATGTCGGACAAGTTCACAAAGTGTTCAACACGAAAATGCTTACCTAAAATCAAACAGACACTGTTACACAACTGCGGACAAAGTTCCCTGACAGGGTATTACTCGGTCAACCTTTTCTTACAAGTTACACTAGTTGACAATGATTGTAAAGCCTCGTCCAGTGCAAAGCAACATTGTGGGCAACTTTGTTGCCAACAATTTTCGGCAATTGTTTCCAACAAAGTTGTCAACATTATAGAAAAATATCTATGTCCAGACCAAAAAAAAAATATTTGTCTATAATTCCACATTTTTACGTTAAATTCTTAATTTTTTTTTCGACATCAATCTTGTCATGCATTAATATGAATGAAATATATTCCCATGCATCGTTCTTTTTATTCCTATCTTTATGTTTTGGGTCCCATAAAATTGGTTTCTCGTGATATAAATCAATTAGTTCGATAAATTTTTCTATAAACCAATCCATTGTAAAAATAAAGTTAATACCTACTTTAATAGTAAAATTAACACGTTTTTCTGTGGTTAACACAGATTATCTATGGCGATTTCGTATTTTCGTGATAATAAAAATAATTGATAACAGTTAAAAAGTTGTTAACAAAATTGCTGAAAAAAAAGAACCTTCTTTTGATCTTTACCGCCTCCGATGTGGAAACATAATTTTATTGCCAACAAACATAAAAGTTGCCAAATATTGAAAACATATTTTACAAAATTTGTTGTCAACATTGTGGAAATTGCGTGTTTTCCACAATGTTGCTTTGGTCTGGACGCTGGACTTAATGGGACAATATGAAAAATCATGTTACTACCTGTAATATTTATTGTAAAGTGCTGCAATACATAACCATACAAACTGCAATACCTGTCAGTTTTGTTTAATGTCCTTTGCTCACATACTTTTGTATGTAAACGTTTTACATACTGCCGGCATATATTTATTATTGTTTAATGTTTATTATTTTATTATTGATAAATATAAACAAAATATATAATCTAATTTTGCAAACCAAAGAATTTAAAAAAAAAAATCTAATTCTAAAATGTACACTGTTAAAAATATCTGCCAGTGCAATGCAAAATTAAATATATATTAATTTATTATTTATTGAAATATTATTGAACAAGTTTTACACGTCATACTATGATTATTTTAGTTATGTATGAATTGTTTTTTTTTTTTTTTTTTTCGTAACTTTTGTGAGTTTTTACCTACACTACTTTCGTTATTATAATTCAAAATTGTATCGAGTTATAAAAACGGTTTATGAAATTTAATTAAACGACTGAGACTGGAAACTTTTAAGTTCATAATTCATAAGTTATTATTTAAATATTATTTGCGAATATATATTTATTTATTTTTTATTATTATACAAATACTATATATATATATATATATCAATTATTATATAAATTAAGATGTAACAAAATATTTATGTTATTTATTTCTAAGTCATTAATTTATTCTTCAGAAGTAAAATTAGATTTAATAATACTCGATTACAAGTAGAAAGTAGTAAAATATATGAAACGATATTATGTTTAATATAAAATACATTTTTATACTTATATTTATTAATCGATCGAAACGTAACGTATTGATCAATGTTTCATGACGATTAATTAATAAGATTTTGTCGGTACATTTATTTACTATACGGACTAGAATGTAAAGTTAAATAAACTTATTATATATTTTAAATTCTGTGTTTATATTATTTGATGGATAATATTATTACAATAATTTTTCCAATAATTAGAATGAGTTATTTTCGAGAAATACTAAAAAGCTCTCGACATAAACAATCAAAACAAGGGTCGAATGCAGGAAGGAATTTCGGTGTTTATAATATTTAAACCTTCCTTCAATTTTTATAACAATATTTGATAACACTCATCGCAGTTCATTAAAAATTGTACTGTTTTATTTCATATAATAATTATTATCATACAAATTACAATGAAGATGAACTTAATTTCTAATCATTATAATTATATCTTAAATTTTAAATGAGCAATAATTAATCGACGTACTTAACAGTTACAATATAACATAGAGTACATCTGGTCAAACGATAAATTTACAATATTAGTAAATCGTACAACAATACATTATTATTTTGTAAAAATTTTTTTTTTTTTTACCAATAATGAAATTGTAAATTTTGTGTAATTTTTTTTTCTCAAGTAAATAATATTATTTTTTATCAAGCTATATTCTTACAATTTGCAACGCGTTTTTCTCAATATAAAATATTGAATAATTTTAACGAAATTTACTACTACGATGATTGAAAAACGAACGTGCGTTGTAAGTAGGTGCAAAACTGATATAATATATTGTATATAAACAAATTCTAGTAAGTAGAGAAAAGGATATGATTTTACGGAAGCGCATATTTTGGCACTGAAATTCATTCCCCCCTCCCCTTAAACTATATATATTCTAATTCTATTTTTTATACTAATCAAAATAAAAATAATAATTAAAAATTCCTTAAGATAGAGATAAAATGGTTAGGTATAAGGTATTATAACTATAGTTAATTAAAAAAAAAAAAAAAAAAAAAAATGTTTATATAATACAAATATTGTCGATTGAATTTATCCATGTATGGTATAAATTTTAACAAAATACAAAAAAAAAAAAAAAGTATTAAAATGACGCTTGAATAAAATAATGAATAAAACGGATCTGGACGAGAAGAAAAAATAGTAAAAAAAAGAACCAGAGTTATTTTTCTAAAAAAAAAAACGCGATTTATCATATTTAAATTATTATTTTTATTGTTATCGACGGAATGGTGAAAAAAATAAAAATATATTCGACAGATTTTGAGTTGCAAATTTTTTAAATAATCTCAACACGAGGACATTAATTATTTAATTTTTCGATATTGTACAGTTATCAAAAATCCACGTACACGTGATTAGGTAATAACTAATAATTACCGTGTCTTGCGACAAGTTTGCCTAGACATATCATCGTCAAATCTAAATACGTATATAAAATAGTTACTAAACTTACTTCTAAAATTAAAATTAAAAAAAAAAAAAAAAAATTGGTCGGTATACTTAAAATATAAAACGTAATGTTATTATGTTAATAAATGTCGAACGATAACCTATATCGTCGAAATTAATTATTTACATATTTTTTTTTTAAAAAAAAAAAGAAAAAAAGTACAAAATGGCATCAAATCTCGGGACAAAATGTGACGTCCCGAGGTCTAAAATTTAATAATATATACCTACTTATGTTTGACATATTATAAATTTTTATAATACTACGTTTCTGTACAGTAAGAAAATTCAAAATATTGAAATAATATATCGTCTATTATATGAAATTCGTTAATATTATCAAAAATAATACGTACCTATTTTTATATATTACAATTTATAAGTATAAAATATAATGTAAAAGTAAATAATTATTCGACTTTGAAAAAAAAAAAAAAAATTAAAAAAATATATCGTTCGACGGTTAACGTAATAATTATTAAAAAAAAAAATTGATAACTTTAAAAAAAGTAAAAAATTGGTATTTATATATTTTTACAACGCGAATTGGATAAAAGTCAACGAAGAGGTAAAATATTCGTCAACGCCGTAATTACTATACACTATTATAAAAAAAAAAAAAAAATTAAAAAATAAAATCATATTATGTCTAATTAGAAATCTTTAATTTCATAAAAAATTTTAGAAACAAAACGATATCGTTATGGATAATAAACGCGTTATTTGAAGATCGAATATTTCGATATTTAGGTAGGTACTTAGGGTACTTCTATTATAATTATATTAATAGAAATAACGACCCATGAAATATTGACGATCGGAAAAACGACGAAAATTTTAATTATTACAATTAATTGTTTTACTGTTGTTCCGGCCACGATAGTTATTTTTTGTATTTTGTTCATTATATTGATTTCGAAAAATCACAAGAGATCAACAAGTCGACCTTGTCCGGATTTATCCGTGTGCGTTTCCCCGTTTTACACTGCTACGCGCGTTTCGTCGTTTGATTACGAATCCATTATGCATTTTTTTTTACATATTTCAATATTATTCTACTATATACGTCGTGATTTTATCCTATACATTACAATATTATTATAAAACGTATGTTGTTTTTCGTATACAAACGCGATATAAAATAATAATTAATTATTTTTAAAAAAAAAAACCCCCCGAAGGAATAAAACACGTAAATCGGTATACAAAAAATAATAGTCAATGTCTTAAACAATAATCAGTACATCATTCCGGGGTGGATGCCGGAACGGTGGAAAAAAACGTTGGGGTTGTTGGACATGGTCGGCTCCATCGTGGTGTATATGCTGGTGTCCATTCCTGAGAAATTGCACATGTCTGTAACAATAATTGTCACGTAAATTATTATGAAAAATAAAAAAATTATTAAAAGAATATCGTTGAAGAATTTACAAAAAAAAAAAAAAATTATAGAGTTCGAATTTTGTAACTTAATAAAATTGCTATACGAAAAGCAGAAAAATCGGAATAAATTTTATTTTATTGCGATATTTCCAATATGAAATGCTTTATATTAGGTATATAATATCTTTTTATCATTTTATCCTCGTCTGCAAGAAATTCATCCATATACAAAATACGAATAAAATACGTTTCAAAATAATATTTCGTTTTCATTACCGGGTGGACATCTCGAGTAGATCGGTTGTTGATGGCCGCCGTGGTGACTATTGCCGCCGCCGCCGTGGTGCGGATAATAACAGTACGGATAATAATGGTGAGCGTAAGTCGGCGGAGCGACGAGCGCCACTCGATCTGAAAATAACAATATTATAATTATTACATATAACATATTTAAACCGAATTAGGCGTATCTTTTTTATATAATATATAAAAATTAATTATTTACGGTGTGAAAATAATAAAAAAAATTGCCATATTTCGTGTAAAATCAATAAATATATACCATAAAATTATCAATCGAATCGTTAAACGTTAACTTTAACTTTACTCCAAAGGTTAGGTATAAAAAAATAATAAAAATATACGTAATATGCATATAGGCACGAATTTACAGGTGATATTTTTTATATTATTTTTTTATATTTTTCGAAATTTTGGCGAAATTTAAAATAATTCGTATAACAAAAGTTGCACTCGTGTCGACACACGTTGTTAAGTATAATTACGATAAAATAGCTTTTTCTTTTTCTCTATAAATATTTCTATAATTTCTATTATACTTTATAATTCGTTCATATAAAAATGTAGTTTAAAGACGAACTTAAATTTACATAAACGTTTTTATTTCTTGTATATACATCATGGGCGATCCAGAAAAAAAACCTTCAGTGCATTAGTCGGACAAAATACAAAAACGATTCGAGTGTGATCTCGAAATCTTCCGAACATTACGAAACATTTGTATAATACGGGGAACGAATGTGAAAACGCGAGTAACGATTCTAATACAAAATAATATCATCGCAGCATTCACCGTATTATACGTGTAATGCGATAAAAAAAAAAATAATAATACACGTCGTAACGATGTTCGTAAGTGGTTTTGGATATATTTTTTATGATGTACACGTGTAATGGCGAAACAAAGAATAAATCGAATTTTTAATTAACACGCGCGCGCGTGTCATTCGATTCGTTTTTGGAAATATTTGATGCCACGTTGTAATTAAATCGATCGTCTGCAGGAGACTAAAAAGCTCGGTCCGTTTTATAATATTAAGTCTACATTTTAATATAATTAAGTATATAATTTTAATATTGTTTTTTACGCAAAATATAATTAAAAATATTGGCATATTGCTATACGATCAACGTGTCAGTATCGAAATTTATCTTCACGACCGCGAGTGATCGGAGGATAAGTTAAATAAACTTACAAGTTATAATAATAATGTCCTAACTGAACATATATTAATAAAATTATACCGAAAAGTGGAACTGTCGACGTTATACTCGTAAGTATAAAATATAATAGGTATATATAAATGTATTATTCAGTCCGTTGCGCACACACTGTGCATCGGTTATAAAAAAAAAAACAGAGAGAAAAACAATATTATTATTATTTATTATATATATAGGTATGTTATATGACACACATATTTTTGTCCACGTCAAATTTTCGCTTATCGGATCGACATCGGAACGGTCGTCGCTGCGATTTCTATATAGTTTATTATATGTTTATAACAACGCTGCACGTATTTTATACTTGTATATCGTATATCTATCCGATCGAATTTTAAGTGGATAGGTCGTTTTTAGAGTATAATATATGATAAGTTTTGGAAAATAAAAACCGACCGGCGAACCTCTTGTCCGTTACATCCTATATGGCTATACAACGCGTATTATATAGAATAACGTGGAATGCGGTATGTATATGAGATGGTAGAAAAAAATAAATGAATAAAAAATTTAAAAAAAAAACGTAAAATCGTTAAAAATAGATTAGGGGATAAAATCGTAAACAAGACGTACATTATTATTATTATTATTATTGTTTGTCTGCGTTGAACGTCGAAAGAAGAAAATTATACTCGCATTTGAAAATGTTCCTAATTACGATTTTTGTTTATCACAACAACATATTATAAATTATAATATATATATATATAACCGAAACATTTTTCACTTTTGCATTTCAGACACAATACATAATAATATGTCATAACTCATATAAGTCATAATATATAACATATATATCGTGTTATAAATTATAATGTTATATCTTATATGTAATATGTAGGTATAATACAAAAACAACGTTGATAACATTGTGAAAACACTTATTCCCACCGAGCATATCTTGTGCATGAGATGTTCCAAATAAATTTTAATATAATTACGTATGATAAATTCACAACGTACGGTAACAGCGAATTAATTAATTAATTAATTTACTATTATATTAATTCGTATTTACGTAAATGTAAGTATATTATTATTTTATAATAATTTCGAAATTTTGTGTTATGTGTATAGGTATTTCTTGTTTGAGGAATAGTTAGTAAAAAAAAAAAACGTATTCATTATAAATGTATTGTTAAAATAAGCGGCGAATAATTATAAAATAATCTTTAATTAAACGTAATTGCCAAAACACGACCACGCGCTTACCACCGAATGTATTAATTGTCGACGTGTGCTTCATGGGCGTCATGAACGGTTTGAAATGGAAGAATGATGGGGACGCGGGTCTGCTGAGCGTGCTTAGCTTGTCCTCGTCGTAAAGTCCGTCCCGTCCCATCGCGGCTAGTTGCCGGCCCTTAGGCATGAACATGACGAGCAGAACGAGGGCTGCAGTTGCGCCCAGACCCAGCGCAAGGCATCCGTCCTGGTCGCCTGGTTGCGTCGCCCACAAACCGGCCACAGCCCAACCAACGCATAACGGCGCAGTGCAACCAACTGCCAGACCTATGTACATTGCCTCGCGATAATTGTCCCGTATGTGCCTGGACTTGATGGCCAACACGGTAACGGCCAACAACAAACCGGCCGCGTACACCATCGAGCCCAGCATGTGCTGGTACTTAGTGTCGCAGCTGTTGTCCAGGCTGTTTGTCCACTGTGAATGATCAAATAAAATAATAAAATATAAAATATTTCAAGAAGATAATTTTTATTTATATAGTTTAATAATATATATCTAGCATTCAAGTACGAAATATAGAATATGTATTTATGTTTTATATATATATATATTTATATAAAGTTCGTTATTATTTTTATAAACTATTACTTTAACGAATTTCGCCTATTATCGGAATATAATCTTATATATTTTAGTTTTTATATAGAAATTTTTATTCGTAGGTAACCTTTTATCGGACAATATGATCTGGACAATTACCTGGGACGACATGAGTTGCGGGGGTATATAGATGAGCCATTGGATGCCGATGGCCAGTTGTATGGCCACCGTGAAGAACAGCAGTAGCGCCTGGTATGGCGCGGGCAAGTAAACTCCGCCGTTGAGACTGATGAGAAACACGCACTTGACGAGCAACGTGCCGAACACCATGGAGTACCCGAGTCCGGTGCACAGCCTGACGGTGGCGCACGTCAGCACGGTCGGCTGGGTGCACATAAGTCCGCTGACCGCCGCGCACATGAACAGCCCGCCCAACAGCGCCTGTCCTAGGAACAGGTGTCTCCTGCTGGGTTCCGTTTTTCTCGTTTTACATAGCACGAATACCTAAAAGGGGAAAATTAATGAAGTATAATTTTCATCACGAGAAAGCCAAAAGTCGTATATATTATAATATATAAATATATACGAAAAATATATTGGAAGCACACGAATTTAATTTCAAAATTCCACTAAAGGGACGTTTCCCCGATATGCTCTAGAGTCTAGAATGTCACTATTGAATTCTGTTTAATTCTGTTTATCCTTGTTGACAAAAATTATATATATGGGTACAGTCCTTTGAGGCCAACCGATTATAATATTATTATAATCGCATATTATATACGTTCGATCTAGTCTGACGATGATAAATTTATGCGCGTATCATTTTTACGCGGAAGAAGATAAAAAAGAAAATTACCAAACGTATACAAAATATGAAATGTTTACCTCGAAAGTCATTATCAGGGTCATGGTGAGCACCGACAGTATGAGCACCGGCAATACCCAAGCGTCACGCCGCAATAACGTGAGCGTGGCCGCGGCGTACTGGTGGACGCCCGCGTTCGGCGATCCGGTGGTCACAATCACGCCCGGTGGCGACGTGTACGGGCCGCTGGACGGCAACAGGAACATGTCCGTGCTCATCCCCAACCGCCCGCCACCCCCTGTCATCTGTACAACACTCGCCGCAGCCTCCATGTCATCGCTGCCTGGTCATCACACCTGTTGACAATACAAACAGTAATAAAATTAATCAAGTAAAAGTACCTATAGGTACGAAAATTCTCATTTTTATAAACGATTCAAAAAAATTGTCATTTTTCGACTAAACGTCATATTATCAAATTAAAAATGTTCGACTTTTATCGTGTATACTAATATATACGACGATATTATGCCGACCGACTCTATTTATAATAACATCATAAATTATTATTAATAGCATAATTCATTTAATAGTATATTATTAATAACGTTTTATAATACGCACGGCAACACGATAACATAATAAATTAATAATAATAATAATACGAACGGTGTGTCGAATGAGTACCTATATCGGTAGATTGCAGCTTCACAGTTTGGGGAGGCGTAACGATCGTTCGGGTCGAATAACAATAATTTGTTGTTGTATTGATTATAATGGATATTTGTTTTTACGTTCGAACGGTATACGAATACATTTTATACAAGACGTGATTTAAAATGCATTTCCACTTTCCAGCGATTGTAGATCATAATATTTATTATTATACGTCATAATTATTATTACGTATTATGCAGTATTATATAATAATAAAAACCTCATTTACACAGACGCGTGCGTTAATAACGATGACGTGTCTCTGAAAGGGGTCATAAAGATTATGATTTTAATTAAATTCCGTTTCCTACATTATAATATACAGACATAGACATAATATATTATAAATAATAATAATAAATAATAATAATAATAATAATAATAATAATAATATTAAAAATTATTATTATTATTATATGCAGCGTGTAATGTGTATGATATCGAAAACGAATCGACAGTTATTTTATCGCGGAGAATAGTTTTATAATATATTATTTTATACGGTAATTTTATTATTACGCGCGCTCACAATAGGTCATCTCTTACATCACGTAATAATAATATTTCATATTAATAATATTTATAATTTTATACTCAACACGGCCAACACGCCCGAGTAATGATCGTAGGCGGATATTTATATTTATGAATTATAATATATTAAATTAAACTATAACACCGCGCGATAGAATGATTTCCTTTTTCTTTTTTTTTAGTAATTTATTTACGATTTATTTTGAAAACTCTTCATAATAATAATAATATACGATACTTGTGAGCGTATACGGAGAAAACCATTTCGCGGGGTGTTTTTTTAATAATTAATATTTTTTTACGAATAGAAAAAACAAAATACAACAATAATTGATAATATAATAACGCATATACGATAACTTGTTATAAAAAACAATAACGGTGAAATATTTTCAATAATTTGAAAAAAAAATCTGAAAATATTTTCAGAATTCGTTTGATATTATTAATATTTAATTAATTTAATAATAAATATTAACCTTACGTTTTCGTCATTACATTATATATTAGTTTGAAAAACATTTTTTAAGGTTAGAAAAAAGTGAATAAATAAATATGTACATATTATCATGTAGTAGTTATCAATTTACGAGATTTACATTGATTAGATTCATATATTGTATAACCATCTTTTTCTTTTTTTTTTCTTTTTATCGGCGCCTACGAAATTATCATACAACTGTGCTATTATAAGTTTAATGTGATTTCAAATATTTTAATAATTATTAATTTAATAAATTTTATAATATTTTATGTTATAATATTCGCGATTTTTTAATTTTTCGATACACTGATCGAGAAATTATTATAAATGTAAAAACCTCGTCGACACCGACTTTTATATTTTCCCGTATAATAATAATATTAATTTTTATATTATTTTTATAGTTTGTCACCGGATCACACGAACGCAATAATAATATATTTTATTATTTTACAATGGAAACCGTGCGATTTGTGTCCACGCAACACTGCGCATATTAAACTATACCTATATATTATTATAATATAAAATCGCAATTATTACCATATTATTTTTTACGACTATAATAACATATTATAACCGCGTATACCTCATACCGTGTATACGGTTATATATTATATTTATTATGTGTGCGATGCGAAATCGTATATTATTTTATTATTATATTTTCGACCTATAGCACGCGACCCGTTATACTTTACAATAATGATAAAATATGTATACGACTGTATAATGTATTGTAATAATAATTATTCGACGACGTGATCCGAGTAGTAATTTACATTATTGTAATGTGTGCATATGTAAATTATTATTTTAAATTTTATTTTCACTCCAAGTTTAGCTGGATCTCATAAAAATAATAATATGACAAATCACGATCGAAAATTCGTCACAGTCAGCGCGTAAAACATAAACATCCGAATTTTATTATTTTATAATTTGTATTAATATAGCCATTATTCGATATAATATTAAAATATTGTATTAAAATTATGATCGATCGAACCGCGAAAAATCGAAAATTAAAAACCAAAATTCTTAACCATAATAATATCGTAATATAGGTACGCTCTTTATTATAATTTTTTTGTGGTTAGTGAACAAATTTTACATTTTTTGCGTCCGAAACATAAAATTAAAAAAATGGACTGATATTTTTTTTCTCTCGTTCGTATTAACGAAACAAAATATACGGAGGTTAAATATTATTATGTTATAATAATATGCACACTACGAAATTGTATATTAATTTGCAACGAAAACCGCGTCCTGCAATTATATTAGAAGCGCGTGACGGTCAAAGTTCTTTCGCTCTTCGATGCGTAAAACAAAACGTTCGAATCTAATATTTATTTGTTTTTCTACACTCACGTAAATACTTACATTTCTTATTCCATGAGTATATTTATCTAATATCATGTAAACGTAACGATTAACGAACTATGACGACGATAATATAATAATAAATCTTATAAAACGTTACGAATTCATATGATATATTGCGGTGCAGTGTTTATTTCGTATAAACTCTATTTTACTCTTCGTAAAAGAGTATTTTATTAGTTATTACTCTTGAAGTCTTGACCGTATGATTTTTGTGTTTTGTACCCACACTCGTCTGTATATAATAATAATAATAATAATAATAATAATAATAATAATAATAATAAT
>JAIUCT010000014.1:7873433-7909466 GCA_021307375.1 Tetraneura akinire
ATAATAATAATAATAATAATAATAATAATAATAATAATAATAATAATAATAATAATAATAATAATAATAATAATAATAATAATAATAATAATATTAAAATGCGTTTTGTTTCGTCCAGACAACTGTCTGACTTCAACGTGATATTATGTCACCGGTGGCGACTTGTACATATTATAACAATATATTAAAGAATATATTTTGGAACCGCGACCTTGTGCTATATTTTTTATATTAGCGTCATGCGAATTATCCCGTTTTGCGCAACGATCGCTCCCCCGCGGTGTATTAAAAACGATTAGGGTATAAAAATGACAGTGAATTTGTTTCATTACGTAAAAAAACAATAATAATAATAATAATGTACATTTAGCCTACAAATATATCATTGTTGTATAATAATTATGAAAACGTACTTTGTTCGTGTATCTGATTTTTTTCATAGTGCGTTATAAATTCATAATAATACAATAGTTGGATAAAATCAATTTTTTTTTTCAAACGATATTTAATTTATAATATTATATTGTAGTATCAATTTCGGTCAAACGCTCGTACTTATAAAAAATAATATAATATAATATAAATATTATGATAAATGGGTACAGTGCATAGAAAATCCGCGGTAATGCCCGTGGAATCTTTCGTGATTCCATTTTAAAACTGGTGAAATTTAAAATAAAAATTTAATATTAAAAAAAAAAAAACTATAGTTAATATTACTTAAAATATCGAAATAACGTCATTTCGACAAAAACGTATTAGGTATATATATTATTTACTTATAGTACCTATATATTATTCTATATGTTATTAAACAAGGCAATACACGTCGTATGGAAAACCAGAAAGGTCGACGTCCCGTTCGGATTTTTGATGACAATAATAATAATAATAATAATAATAATAATAATGACGATGACGATGAAAATATTTTAATAATTATTGGGCTTTATTATTATTATAATAATTGTTGTTATATTGTCCAGGACGTAGTTGGAACGCATATTTGAGCGATACAAATCCATACACGCGTGGGCGTGTTTTGCACGCATTTTACTGTTACGCATCGTGTGGTATAAAACTATATAATATGGACACACGACGTATGAAGGTATACCTGGTTACGTATTATATTGTATACAATCGAAATTGTGTTTATAATTATTATTACATTAGTCCAAACTAACATACCTAACTATTATATTATTATAATTTTAAATTGCTTTTTTTTCTCGCTTTGAACTTTTTTTCCATTAATTAATATATTTTATATTTTAAACAATTTAATATAGTTAACGTATAAGGTATAATAATATTAAACACAATACGTTCATATGTATATAACATCAATGCGATATGCCAATATTGGATAATTTGTAATAATATATAGTTAATAATTTTAATTGGGATACATATAAATATATTATAATGAGTGACACAGAGTATATTATATAAAATATTATTATTTCCATGTATTTGATGGAAATAATTTTAATTTTTAATGCCAGACTATTATTACAGGTATATACACCTAACCGAGTACTATTTCCTAAATGTATAATATGATAAATTAAACAATTATTATTAATAATTATTACACGAGTCGTTCGAAATCGGAAAAATAAAAAATGCTATATGTACCTATTATTATATATAGGAAAATAGACGGATCGAATAAATCTCTGGAAATACTCAAATAAATACTTTCGGCAGCATATAGGCATATAAAATAATACGACGCGTATAATATGTAATATATACCAGATATCTTATAAGTTATAGGTACTTAATAAGAGTTGTGCTACGCGGGTGATTGATGAACGGTAATAATAACTACGATAATGATAATATTATGATGGACAATGCAAAGCGGATCCAGACAATGGGATCATATTATATTTATATATATATATATATTATATTCATATACCGTATATATTATAATATTATGTATAGCGATCCTATCCGAAAGGGTGAAAAGATTATAATATTATTGTTGCGCGAGCTCGTGACCACTCCGGTTTAATAATGTGACGTGAGCACACCGCGAGGATTACCTATTATATCGAATCACATGATGTGTATACACCGTATACATAACTTATACCTAGGTAAAGGTATATAGGTATGATATTATATTATTATAAGCCACACGGATCCCGGTGCAATGTCACGGATGAGAAAGAGAGAAAGAAAGAGAGAGAGAGAGAGAGAGAAAGAAAGAGATCATCGTGCTCGTCCGATGTATTATAGTAATAGCATGGTATAACATGTAATATTATTATAATATTTTTTCGAGAAACGCAGTTTCTTCCTCGCGGGTTTTATATTTATTTTGTTATTTTGTTACTCTTTCCGATGCTTAGATACATAATATGAGACGGCGCGTTTAAATTACCATAAATAACTCACGAAACGCGCACATTTAGAATTAGAAAAAATGCATAAGTAATATTTCTAATAAATACAAGTAAGGTAGCTATATAAGTATTATATAATAATAATAATAATAATATAATAAATATAATACACCTAAAGCTAGAGATCTATTCCATTATCATTTATTTCTATTTATATTATAATATATGCACCTTCCGTTATACACACGAAACGTAATATGTGTGTGTAAGAAAAAAAAATTATACAAAAATAACAGAACCCAAGTTTAACGTCGCCATCCGAATATATTATATTATATTTTATCGGATATGATATTGTAACTTCGGTCTTTATACATTATTATTATTATATATTAGACATTCACGTCAGGCGCAGCTCATATATATATATATAATATATATATATAAGTACCTATTATATGAATCGCCGTTGCAGTATCTTATATTAAATTATATTTGAACGGCCCTCTGTGTCTGCACTTTAGAAGGTCAAACGGATACATATACGATAATATTATATATTATGTCTCTGATGTGTATTATATATTATGTATTGTTATACATATACATATACATAATATTGTGTATAAATTTACTGCGGCGGAAACCGTTTATATCGTTAATATATACGTAGGTACGAGTATTATTAAATCGCGTACAATTATATAATGAAAAAATGAATTTCCTCAACAACAAAATTATTGTGGCCTTTATTAGTAATTATATACGTATTAATAATTATATATTTTATTATTATTATTATTATTATTATTATTATTATTATTATTATTATTATTATTATCGGGTCATTAGTGATAATAGTAATCCATTTATCTGAACTTTATGTAACGTGTATATATACGTTATAATAAAATTGTTTATATAGTGAAGTTTAAAAATGTTTTGAAATTTCACTCTATAATACCGTTGAAAAACGTTTCTGCTTCTATATAATATTATACTTATAATAATTATTAATGAATACATTAATACGTATATATTATAATAATTTTCCGAATATAAAAAGAATGTGACAAACGAAATACAAAATATATGAGTAAGATAATATAAGAGCTTTAATTGATAAAAGCTCTTTTTCATACTTTATATTTATACAGGTATATATTATTTATAATTAAAAAATAAATCCATATATCTATATATTACACATTAAACTGCGTTTCTCTAAATACATTTTTAAATAAAAAAAATTTTGAAAATTATTTTTATTATATCATGCATATAACATACATTCATATAAATAATAGCTATAATTTTATAATAATAATATTATAGTGTACCCATGATTAATGGATAGACATTCTACGTATTATAATATCCCATAATTTATAAATTAATGTGCCTTTATGTACGAGTTTTAGATAAGAATATAAATAATATTTAACATGTAAATTAACATTATACAAATAAGTGACTATATCTCGTATTCTCGTATATATACACGGATCGTGTTCTTATATTAATATTATGCATTGAATCATTTACATAATATTATATACCCGTGCACAGAAGTCATAGTACATATTATTATTATTATAATGTAGATACCGACGTTAATACCGTCCACACGTGCTATACTGTCTTAAATTCTACTTAACTTCACGTCTTCAAACGCGTGTTCCTATACATTGCGTATATAATATATTATAATAACATTTTTTCCGTTAAAATGTCACGAAATATACTTTTATTTAACTTGTACATAGATGTATCCTTTATTATATATTATTCATTTCAAATAAATATCCGTGAATTTCATAATAGATGTCACTTTCTATATAATATATTTTCTTATAAGAACACTCAAATGCGTGTTATAATAATATAATGTCAATCTTGACCTTTTGATGCCTTTCGGTCACGTATATAAGACTATATATACTCGTATAGGCACTCATAAAAATATCGTATATTCTAATTTTACACGAACATTTTTTATAGTTTTTTTTTTTTTACTAGTTACGACCATTATATAAATATATTATTCATAATATTATTAAGGGTGACCTTTTCTATACGTGTTGAAGTTATAGTTATACCACAGGACTGCAGTTAATGCAGAGGCGGTCTCCTGCGATAAGTCAATACACACACACACATGATAATATAATAATACAACTATTTTGTGTCCCTGAGCTCACTGCAGGTATATATTATATACTTAAGGTCTGAAGTATGCCGCCCACGCGGCGGTCACTCTGCTATTGATGTCCAACTATACACACACCCGTATGCCGACAACAATGCGACCCCTCCTCGTGTATTCCTATCGAATACCGACAATACGACGTGTAGAATTATTATGTAGAGGGTACGTGCAAAAAAAAAAAAAAAATAATAATAATAATAATAATAAAAAATAATTATTATCGTTTTATATTATATTTATTAATTTATTATATTCTGTGTTGCAATATTAAATAATAATAATAAATAATAATATAGACATTCACGCCTATATAAATGACTATAGTCTATAGACATATGGTATAATATTATTATTTATTATTATATTATGAATTACGACATAATAATATGGTGATAAAATAATAAATTGAATTAAAATTATTAATTTAATTGTATGCCATTAGTATAATATTATATGGCGATGTTATTTTTGTTTGAACTCGAGCTGTTCGAATATGCGCCCTGCGATTTAAATCTTATTCGCGTTAGTATAAAATATAATAATTTATTAAATAAACCAGACATCATGTAGATATAGGTACATAATGTATATAAGCGTGATTTTTGAGAGAAAATGATCGGAATGTTTCTTCGGAAATCGTCTTCGATCGTACACATACAATACTATGCACGTATATAAACGACACATACATATTATAATATATACGCAAGTAGCCAAAGTTATATATAACGATTGAGATTTAAATTAAATTCCAAGAAGGTATATACCGTGTGCATATTATTATTATTATACATATCGATGTAATAATAATATATAAAATGACCCTTCCGGGTTAATGAACTGTTCTTATTGTTTTTTTTCCACAATTGATTTTCTGCAGCTTCGAGGTTCGTATAATACCATTATATTATTATTATTATTATTATTATTATTATTATTATTATTATTATTATTAAATTAATAACACCTCGATACGTAATTATAAACTGGGCATATCCTTTGATATAAGAGCTTTTGTCTGTGTGTGCTGTGTATAAGCGTATATTATGAGAACCCGTCGTGGACCGCCACGCCGGCAACCCGCTGAGAATCTATGTATAATATACGCGTCGCCGCCACCGGACGGGAGTTTAATTAAGATCGACGACGTCCAGACTGTTTGTCCAGGACTCGACCTTATAAACTTAGATTATTAAAGATATTGTATATCACTGAAATCGAATCATCCCGATTCCGTTCGAATTTCACCCGTTTCGTATATACGATGAGGAGTGATCGAAATATAATATACTAGACATATTATATTATAATTATGTATTTATACGCATAGAACATAACGTTATAAAATATATTATTAGAATGATCATGTATGAAATCTTCGTTTGTCTATATGTAGGGTAATACAACGTTTTCATACAAAACACTTACGAATTTCATTTCACGTTTTTATAGAGTAACGTCGTCAAAATATTTTGTATCAAAAAAACTTTTATTTAACTCTTCACGATATCTCGAAAATATTATAGTTTACTATCAAATTAAATCGTAATCGACACATGAGTTCGGTTTATCATTTTTATCTAGCATACTTTTACACAATTTATATTTATGTTTATCGAATAAGTTCAAATCGATGTTTAAACTTTGATTACTAAACATATTGCGTACGATATGATAAAAAATTCAAATAATTTAAATATTTTATCTATTTATCTCGAACGCAACAATTTGAATATAAGAATAACGTGATAATTATTATTATCTTAAAGCTGCATAGATGTATACTCAATGATATATTATTAGCATTTTATGGATATACGTCATGTGATATTTATATAATATTGTTGTTACTGTTTATTATATTGTAAGACAATGTCAATTATTTTTCGATTACTTATCCGATTTGTTTCTTTTTATCCATATTATTCTAGTATAGACAAATAAAATACAATTACCCATTAACTTAGCATTATTTACAACAAAGTATAAGTACACATATATATATAATATTATACGTTATTATATATACTCATATCATAATATATAAATATAATAATACCACAAACAATACTCCAAGGTTGAAAACTGTTTTTTCCTTGTTATATATTATACGCGCATCGTAACCTATAACTCGGAGCTATCTGTCCTTCGATCACGTGACATGTTATCGGGTCGCTTATATTCAAAAGGATGACATAAAATATTATATCCTTCCTTAGTAAATGAATAATATCGGCACACTGTATACCGACCATTCTCGAACTGGTCGTATATATATACGAAAAATCCGTATAATTTGGTTTTTTTTCATACGTCAAATATATTAATTGTATGGGTGTTAAGACTTATATATAATTATAGATTATTAAAATAATAATAATAATAAATCTGCGAATATTTTGTAATTTAATATATTTTACATAATATTAATTATAAATTATAATACACTTTAAATAAGTAAACACATTTATTTTGTCATTTTGCAATTTAAAACTTTTAAAGAGTGTTATTTTAACTATAATATAAGAGAATATGGCGCGCGTACGCAAATTATAAAAGCGAAAAACTTAACGATCGATTTATGTATTATTAATGTAAAGAAAGAGTTAAATATTTCGCATTCACCTACATATAACGTTCGATTTGTCGTTTTGTTTTCGATACGGTATTATAATGCAAATGCACTGCACACAGACACTGCAGGTAGGTATAATAACAGATATTATGCCGTATCTTTACAAAAGATAAAAAAAAAAAAAAAAAAAATAGTCGTTAAATATAATTGCGTGGAAATATTTAAATCGCGGTTTGAGCGATAATTTTCAGGTCCGAACCTGTTTCGGCGAACAGCTATAGTAATATAATATGGAGAGAAAAACAATAATATTTTAATACCACATAGGTGTATTATATTATGTACGCGAGTGACTATAATAAAGTGTTGGTCTCGGCGTTGGAATTTTTATTTACAAGTACGTTTCGCAATAATTATTGTACTTACTATACGTACTATATCCAAATACCGATTCGAAATTTTTGCGCGCTCGTCTAATAAATTTTGTTCGGGTACGTTTCTTTTTCTTTTTAGCCCGTGGCTTACACGCGCGTGCCTCTGCGTACAATATAAATATAATATAATATTATAAATAAATAATACCAATAATAATGCTGAAATTTCAAAAGTTGTCCGCGTATATATAACGAAAAATAATAATGACGAAAGAGTAAAAAAACAAAAATCGCAATTAAAAAGCGTAATAATATGTTTCTCTGGATTTTTACCTATATATTATTATACTGTGGTATAAAATTTATACCATGGTAATATATATAAATCGTTAACGTTACACGCGATATGCGTTTGTAAAATTATAATAAAATCACGTGTAGGTATAATATAATATAGCGGAGAGACGTCACATAATTATTATTATTTTTAAATATATTATACGAACGCCGAGTGCACGACAACGCGAAGTAAACGACAAAATAACGGTAAAAGTGTCCAGTGTGTGTGTGTGTGTTGTTAATGCACATAATATACGTACACGGTTTGCCGTTTAAATTTCGATAAACGTTTTTTTTTTTTTTTTTTTTTTAAGAAAAATAAAGAAAACAAACAAACGAACAAAATGGTGCCTGTAATGGATATATTATTACACCGTATAATGCATTTATTTATATTATACTCGTATATTGTCTACTGCAAGACTGCGGCAATTGCATCGCGGTGCATATTATGTATAGCGATTACGTAACGGGTGATTTATTATTATTATGCCTATATATTATAATATACCTATACGTATAGGTACCTATATTCCATCCGAACGTGCGAGCATTTCCTGACCACACTGAAACGTTTTTCTAGACTTAAAAATCTCTATACGGTTCCATGACAAACGTTATAAAGTGATTTTCTGAGAAAAGGAGAAAACGCGTATAATATATGAATATGGAATAACAATAGGGTTGGTTGTTACAGAAAAAAAAACACAACAACGTATCTATAAATAGAAATATAACAAATATATATTATATACGTTCTCTATACGTTATATATATTACAATAATTACTTCATTTGAACTGTGTAACACATAGATATATAAGAAAAAAACCTATAAAAATCGATTGGAGATAATGAGAGTGTATCGTGATAAAAAAAAAAAATCAACCGGTATATTATAATATATATTATATGGTTTATACCTATTAAAATACGTCATTATCTACCGCTATAGAGTATAATATATATAAGTTTATAAGTTGACGTTATTCGCGTGTGTCGTGACGAAAATAGATTATCAACGTTTCCGCATAAATCACGGGTGTCGTGCGATGTACGTGTGCAATTTTTAAGTCTACAGCTGCAGACAAGCTATATATACATATTATACGCGTATATATAATAGTTTATACACGGTATGCTCGGTAATAATAATGTTATCTAAATTAAAACCAATTATTCCAAAACGGTATACGAGTGGGTACCTAGGTATACCATGGTATAAACCACGTACATACCTATTATATTATATATATATATATATATATATATATATATATATAGGTATATGCATAGCGTTACCGGCGTATATTATAATATACGATCGACCGATGGCGGGTGACAATTGTTTTAAAATGTAAACGGCGCGTGGTAACGTGTATGATAGTATAATTAATATAGCTTTATATCACACGACTGGCTCGGAAAGCGGGAAAGATATATACATCGATAAAAATGTGCGCTTTACAGAATATAATAATAATACACATCTATATAACGTATATTATTGTATAGGTATGTGCGTGCGCATTGAAATAATAATAATAATAATAATAAAAAAATTAAATAAAAAAACATTCGATAAAACAATGTGTTCATTTAAAACGTTAAATCGGATATAATATTTATTTATAGGTAGGTACATATTATACCTGATACCTGAATACATAATATTATATATAAATATATCGTGATGTAATTTTTACCGACCTTCTACACAATATTTATATTATACGTATATAACATATATTAGCTATATATACATCCGTTATCATCAAAGACCTTTCGAAACGTCATTATTGAACATTTTTTTTTTAAAAAAAAAAAAAAAAAACAATCATCATCACAATAATATAATAATGTTTCAACATCCGTTTGCAGTGGACGATACAAATATATAAAATATTATAACCATGCATTATTTATATAGTCGACGCGTTTAATTTAATTTTTTTATAGGCATACGTATATAATATGCGGTACATTATACTTCCCTCGAATAAACTCATTCTTATTTTATATTTCTATACAATAATAATATTATGATATATTTATGTATCGATAAAATAACGACCGAATGCGTTTCCTAGTAATAACGCGAGTATATAAGGGATTTAAAAAAAGAAAAACAATTATAATTGAAATCGCCCATAAATTATGTACGCACATATTCCTAGACCTTGTACATCGCAAAGATAGTTTGGTAATATTTCGTTTGACGGACAATTTTAAATTATTATTATAATAATATAATATAAAGTACCATAATAACTTATACCTACGTCGATTGTGCGCTGTATAATATACAATATAATAGAATATATACCTAATATATATAATTGTATAATATATTATATTGTTAAGTATGACAAGAGTAATAAAAATCTCTCGCTCAAAATATTCAATATTTTATATTATAAAATTATTATCTCGCGAGTATGCGGGCGTTCAATAATCATAATTTATTTTTTTAAAAGATGTAAAGAGTAAAAAAATATATATATATTTTTTTTTTGTTAATCGAATTTTCGTTCCTTCTCAACAAAACAATATTATGTGCTAATTATGAAATACCAATGATTCTAAGTATAAGAACATGAATTTTCGATCGTCCTGAATATATTATCTATTTATCTGTAATCATGGATTATGGACGACGATTTGGTTACATATTCAATTTTAACTAAAAACATAAAGTCCATACTTAATATAAAATCCTTTTATTATTATATTACAAGCTTTGGGCGAATACGAATTAATTATTTATTTTGATGTAGATTGTATAATATTACACAATATAGATAAAATAATATAATCTACCTATTTATAATACCTGAAAATCCACTCAAACGCCAAAGTGACGCACTAATACCGCATTACCGCAATAAATGATTTAACAAGGGTTGAAAAGTAGGTTTTTAATACTTAATATCTTAAATTTCAAAAATTACGAAAATTATTTATAACTTAAATTATTTGATATGTTCGTTAAAATGTGATACACGTTAATGTCAAAAAAAAAAAAAAAGTTATTTTATATTAACTCGTATCATTGTTTATTATGCTAAGGAATTGTATAGTAAAATATGTTGCAATAATAAAATAGGTAAATGTTATCTAGACAAATAAAAATATGGATATTTAAACAATACAAATTGATATTATATTATTATATTAAATATTATATTTCAAATTAATATATTTATATTTTAAAATATAATATAATAATACCTAATTTATTATATAAATTATCGTAATAATGACATTTAATATTAAGTGTAAAGGTGTGGTATACATGTCAACAAACAACACATTTAAATCGTGATGCAAAAATAAAACAAAATCTTTCTTAATCAAATACCTACAGGGTAATCAATGTATTGTGACACAAAAATAATGAAATACTAAAAGCGAAAAAGTAGTTGTAAATTCTCAGTTTGCAATAGATTCTGATCATCCTGTATATAGTTGAAAAATTATATAGGTATAATAATTACAATTATTAATATACCTATATATATATAAATAAATATATATATTTATATACGACATCAGTACCACTGCCAAACTGATCTGCGAACTTCGATAAAAATGGGGTTGGCATCGAACAAACGCATATTTCAGAACAGTGATATAAATTTTTTATTTTTTATTTTCGACTTGTGCAAAGAATTATACTTGTAGGTGAAAGTCTATAGCACACATCAAGCGTAAAATATATAGTAAATCGATTTATATATTACAAATATTATCTTGTAGAGCGGTCAAAAAGGTCAATCGGACGGGTTACAAGTTGTAATATTGGCTTAGTCGCATTTTTATTATTATTATCATTATTATTATATTAGAATATAACATATTATAATATATATATTATAAACGTGCACACATCAGTTACAGCAGCATGAAGGTATCAACGGCGCGAGAAAACACGAAAAATAATTATCTAATACATATAGGCATTATACAGATACAAGTTGTAACCTACACTCTACAGCTAGTATATATATATAATATATATATATATTTAATATACAAGGGTCTAGGGGTTCTCAATTATTTGATTCCTTTGAAAATAACAGAATCGTGTATACCTACTGTACATTAACGATTTACAATTTTATGAAAATCAAAACAACGGGTGATTTATTTTTGTTCTCATTGATCGTTGTTCTCAACTCAAGACTAAACATATTATATTTGACATAAAAATTATCTATTAAAAAAATGACTTTTAGAAAAGATTAACTTTTAAATTTATTTAGAGACCCCTGACTCGTTCCTGCTGCAGACATCGACAACACGCTGCTATTTAACAATATATACACTATAATATGCAATATTCCTTATTGATTTATTTAATCTATACTAGTACCTATTAAAATAAGTTATATAATATAACAAAAGAAATATACCTGCTTCTGTACGAACGTACGAACGAAATAATTTGTATGTTTCATTCTGCACAGTATCACATAATACTGTTTCACTAGTAGTCGAATTGGTATTGTAAGAAACTATAAAAAATAAGATAACGGATAAAGGAAGAATAGATATGTAGAATGAAATAATGAATATTGCAACGATTTTAAATGATTTAAAGATCGACTATATATAGAGCAGTGCACGGAAGCACTACATAATATAAAATATAAATATAATAACAACCGTATAGGTATTTAAATCTAGTTTAAAGTAATAAATATCACAAAGTCGTCTGTGCCTGATACAAGAGCTGACCTATAACAACGCGATAAATCAACTACTATATAATAGTATAGGCAATCTACAATAATTCAAAACATTCTTCAGAACTTCGAAAGTTGCGGTATATATTACCGGTATAATTCAATACTATAATGTATTAGTAATACTGCAGATTTTCTATAACTATATAAAATAAATCTATAGATAATACTACATTATCGTAAAATCAAAAATTAAATATATTTTCTACGAATATGTTTGATAAATCGTGTTAGAAAAATATCTACATATAGCGTAATTTGAATGCTTTATGCTTACACTATAAATACAAAATATATAATAATTATAAAACTGAACATAAAGCTACAAAAAATTTCAAATCATAATATTCACAATATTAATATATTAATAAGGTGTTACCAGAAATTTTTAAATTATTTAAGAAAAAGAAAGAATCCAAATTCATTCCAAAGATGCTGGAGGATTGAAATTTCCAAAAAGAGAAGAATTTTCCGATTTTCCAGATAGTTAAACATTTAACTTACGTCATGTTTATGAGGTACACAAAATGAGGAGCTCAAGTTTTCCCAGAATTTTTCAGTAAAATGCTTTTGCCTTGAAACCTACACGTAGGCTGCAGATTGAAATATTAGTCATGATCAAAAATCCCTAGTTATTAGTTTCGAAATTCGAAAGTGGATTGTCAGGAAATGGGCCCACGAACATCTAAACGGTATACTCTCATATTATTGTACTATATAGTAATAAAACATAAAATACAAATGACGATTTAGCAATCGAATAGCATATTCCATTATTATTAGGTATTATTTATTATTGTTATTATAACTCGACCTATTAAACACGATAACGTCGTTGTTTGAAAATTTACGATCACAGTTGACGCCTACCCATTATATGAAAATGCGCGTGTACTTTGATTTAATGTAGTAAATAGTATTAGTGAAGTGGTAGTTTTATAATAGTAGGTATATAATACGAACAGTAGAAATAGTAATATTAATATCGTTGGTGCCGACATTTAATTTATTTATTTTTATGAATGTAATATATTAATATTATAATGTAATATTGTCTATCGAAATATTAAAATAACTATTATAGCTGATATTAATATAATAGTTACACAAATCTAATGAAAACCAGTTTTATTATTTCTACTTTATTGTATATTGTAATACAATGTGGTTAGATTAAATAATAATAATAATAAAAAAAAAAAAAATGCATATATTCGAATTAGTATAGAAATTTTATAAATTATAAACTTTTAGAAAATATTGTAATAAATTTTTCCTATAGAATATTTTTAATATAATAATTTTTTTTTTTTTTTTTTAGTATAAATTAAAGAAAAATCATCAATCATATATCCAGATGTTTCCGTAAAATAATGGTAAAATTAATATTAATAAATTATTAAATAAAATCTGTAAAAATTTTAATTTTAGTATTTTTTTTTTTAATTCTATTTTTTCATTTACAATATAATTATTATTATTAGTATATTACTATTATAATTATAACCAGGTAAGAAGTAGCCTACTTAATATATGAAAAAAAATCATTATATATAATCTACAAATATAGTTATTATAATAAAACTATTCAAGCAAAACAGTTGCTCAAATTAATTATCATAGACAATATTAGTTTTTTTAATTTTAAAAGATGTAATCGGTGTCATAATAACAGCTAGTACCTATAATATTTGATTGAACTACATTAAAATGATTTGTAATTAAAAATGTAGAATAACCATAATATTATGAGACATCGCATTTAATTATTTAGTGGAACAATGACTAAGATAAATCCACGGTTAGGTACTTCGGTCTTCGGAACTATGGTCTATGTGACATTGATTTAAAGAAAATCTGACGATAGATATAAAAATGTATAGTCAAACCTCAAACATTTAGTGATTACGATTATTTATTTTCTCTCGAGCAAATTATACTAACTTCGTAAACGACAAAATACAAAAATATTATTAATCTTAAAGCATTTAATATCTTTAACATATCACGCAAGCTACATAAAGCTTTAATCATAACTGGAAAATAATAAATATAATAATATTATGATGAACGATCCATCATAGAGATTAGAGATATATACGATTAAAAATAATTCACAGTATAACGAAATTTAGAATAAATTATATATTCATTATTATTTTATTAAAATATCCATTTGATACGTTAGTTTATTCAAATCAGTAATCAATTTTATTAAAACATAATATATTTATTCAATATACTCGTATTATACTACAAAATAATATAACGTTACATTTTGTTACTGCGTGAATTAATTTTAAACAATTGATTTTAATTAACGGTTATTGGTATATTATGCTACCAATATAATAAATAGTACCTATAGAATAGAATATAGTACTTATAGAATCATTAAATGGTAACATAAAATCACATTAAATTAGAAATTATAGTGTGGCAAAATACAAATTTATATACAGAATACGCATAAGTCGCATAATTCGCGTGTCATTAGTTCGGAATTCACGATGAGTCAATGATAATCGTTCGGAGAAAGAGAAAAACATTACTAAATTATGCAATATAGTAATGTGAATTATTATTTTTTGACAATGTTAATATATATAATATTATTTATTAAAATATAGTACGAAGAGACATGCCTCTGATTCCGAGGACACAATAAATTCCCAATATTTCGTCATTTTTTTAGGTAGGTAGGTTAAATTACCAAGTATATAAAATTATAATGGAATTGTACGGGTTAAACACAAATTTTTCGAGCTACATTACACGGTCGTTAAGGTGCATAATATTATTATAAATATAATATTGTAATTATATACCAGATGCAGTGGGAAGCGAGGTGCAGTTTCGTGAATTATTTAGATATTCCTGCAGCGATTCAAAAATTATTTACACGCGAATTCGCCCAATATACTCGTATATAATATCACATTAGACGATTATTTCGGATGGATTATCAACTATTCTCGATTGTTCGAATTTCATAAATTACAATGTCCGAACACATAAGAAATACGCGTATTGTATATTTATTTTATTTTATTGATTACCCATTACTTACTTATAATTTAAAAAATAAAATAGCCATTGTGCACGGCATTATGCTAGAGTATATTTTATTATAATATTATGCCTGTACGAAATTCAATGAATTATTATCACAATTGAAGTTATAAACTATTTATTATGATGCAATATTATACCAATTAGAAAGTATGATGTATTAGATATACGCGTTATATTATATACGCATAACGCGCGTTTAGATATTTACGCAGCATACAGAATTTATATTGAAAAGGGCGCGTGTCTAATATGTATTACAATGTACTCGTATAATATTATAACGCATAAAATTAACATAATCAATTAATACGAAATTCAGCTGATTTATCTATAAAAATTATCTGCAGCACGTTGAGATGCATTCACTTTTAAAATCTATTGTCTTGGTCTATGCGAGGGGGAAGAAACAGAGCTATTATAGGTAGTGTTATTTTATATAATTTATACAATTTTATTTTAACCGCAACGATAAAGCCAATATGGTGTTTTCTTCAAAATAATACCCTATACCCCATATGAAATACATAAAATATTATCGTTATTTAATATAACAAAATATCATAAAAATGATGATATATAACATAGGTATCGTTTCTTACGTATATAAAATTAACAAATATAATAATATAGAAATTTCAGAAAATACGTTACGCTATATGTGTATATACATAATATAATAATATTATTTTTGGTTAAAACGCTCAAATGACTGTTTCGTAAAAAGATTGTACGTAATAATAATAAAATATAATCGTCGAAACTCTTGGAATATTTGAACGAAACGTTATTATAAATGAAGGAACATCACCTTGATACGGCCGAGATATCAGTTTTTGTACAAACTGTCATCAAGATGTGTTGAAATTAGCATTAGCCTAAAACATCTAAATAAATTGTAAAAGGATTAGAAAATTGACAGATTTTGTAAAAATAAAAAAACATCAACGTTCATTTGTATGTGTATAATATCAGTTCATTTTATATGTTATATCTTATATCATTCGGATTCGGACACATCGAATTATCATTCTACAGTCTACATCATACTCACATACCACGGTTATTGACTAGATAACATACCATAATATATAAGGTACTTATAGGTACACGTAACGAAGAAAAAGACTTAAGGTTGTTCTTTGGATTATTTCATTCAGTCTTGAATATATAAATATATTATGATATGTTTTTTTTTTTTTTTTTTAGATTTACTATAATATATTAAGCATAATAATATTGCAGTTGGTGAATATGTTATATTTTGTTAATAATACACGCATTAAATAGAAATAGAAAAATTTTGTCAAATAAAAAAGGAGAAGAGTATTTGTGAACACACAATACTGTGTCTGTAATATATTATTATTATTATAATAATATCGTGTCTATCAATCAGTGACTCCCGCGTGATTTGACTTCTTAGAAACTCTTGATGATTTCTAATATATAACGACTGTCAAAAGAAAAAAAATAGTGTTTTTTTGCCACGAGCGATGTGTGTTGATTTACTGTAAACGCTTCCTCATTTACAATTCTGCAGCAGCGATACCATCGTTGTTTAATAAAACATTATGCCAACGCGATATGAATATAATTTAGAACAAATATGAAATATATAATATAAACAATAAGACAACTACAATATTATAGTATAGTTATAATAATAGTATATGAAGTATACATTTTCCTATGATGCGCTCTTTAAACGAATGGCGAAAAATTCGTATAAAAACGCAATCTATAAAAATATTATTTTGATCAAATAAAAATACATTGACGAGACAATAATAATAATAATAATATGTTTATCATAAATCTACCGACACAATGGATTAAATAAAATCAAATGCTTATACTATAATACATATTATATTATTATTATTATTATTATTATGGTTTGAATTAAAAATTAACTGCCGATCGTTTACTGCAGCAACGATAATAAAAAAAAAAAAAAAAATATCACAATAGATCTATAAAGTATAAACACTGTTCGTACACGTTTTAATGTGAAAATCGTTTTATATAGGCGAAAAAATACAAAAATAAAAACCCGTTCCAAACAGATAGTGCCACGTTATTATCTATATAGTTTAAAAGTTGAAAAAAAAAATACCGGACAAAGATCGCGAATGTGTTACTGCGGACCTACCGCGGAGATGTGCGTATGAATTCTATACATAACAATAAAATATCTTATGCGATTTGTCGGTCGTTATTATTATTATATTACGTATATTACCGTGTGCCTCGAGTATATAAGTTTGCACAAACGAGTTTCCGTATACGTCACATAATAACGCGTCGCGTCCATGAATATAAAATAAAATAAAATATTGATCCGAATACGGGAATGAAATCGAAACTTTACAGTCCCAAACAAGTGTTATAATAATAATTAGTTGTTAAAAAATAATATTATTTTCATACGCATTGTTAAGTCGGCACCGTGAAATATAAATACGTTTTAATAATCGAATGATATTTTCAACGCGGATTTGTATATAGTTTTTTTTTTTTTTGTTATGGAAGTAAACAACGAACATTATTAATTATTAATTATTATATTCTTGAAGAATTAACTCTTTCTTTTCGAAGGGGAGGTTTAAAGACTTTCTCGCATCTAATATTATACAGTGTGTTCATGTTCGATTTTGTAATAAATTTAAATAAAAAAAAAAAAAAATACACTGTATATATACTCGTTTATATATAATATACATATATAACACACACGTTACTTTAACATTTTACGAGTAAAATATTATTACTAAGTATACAATATTATACGTACAGTGTGTTTTTTAATCACTTATATACGTATACATAATAATATAATATATTTACATCTTAATTATTGCTTACAATGATTTGTTCAAATTCAAACTATTGTACGCGAAATTCCCAAGATGTGTTAAACACTAGGTATGTGTGTATTTTTGAGTTTCGTTAATAGTCTTGTATTATTAATTTATTATACATTGCATAATTAGATGCCTACGACGAATTAAAATTAAACCAGTTGTGTTATTACTATACACATATAATATATATATATATATATATATATTATATTATATTACTATAATAAACAATACGTTGCTTCTCACGACCATAAGCGGAAATTCATTTTTACGGGTCATTATTATTAGGTATATATTAATAATATTATTTATTATTATGCAGCCGACTCGAAGACGATACATTAACGTATCTAATATAATAGTTACACGTTTAATGGTTATTATAATAATATAATATGTACCACGAATACTTCGAAACACAGTCAGAAACAACAAATCAAAACATTTAATAAAATATCTTCTTCCGAATTAATTTCAGCTGTGATTTAACCGTATACATATAACATTTAATAGGCTTTTCGAGACTGAATGACAACTAATTACCTATCATTGTAATATTATCGCTATATAACGTCAAACGAATTAATTTCTTAAAAAAAAAAAAAAAAAAAAATAACAATAAATAAAATATTATGTATTATAGATATTAATATATTATACTATAGTTTTATTTTTTTTCACCGTTTATTATTAGATTTTGAAATGTGTAATATAAATATGAATATATTAAATATAATACCTATAATAAAAAAATAATTATTTTGTAACCGTATATTGTCTTAAAATGAGAAAGTTATTTAAAATTACTGTTGTTATAAAAAAAAAACTTTCAGAGACTAAAAAGTACAGTGTAAAATAGTTTAATATACCTACTCGTATTATTATGAGAACACGCACGTAAATGCGATGAGAACTCTACATGAGTTTGTGTCTGATCTCTGGTGCGTCTAATTTTCTCTTTCAACTAACGGATAATATTATAGAATTATAACACACGTAAATTCACATATTTCTAACGTTTTTCTTTGTTATCCAATATATTATTATTATTATATTCACTTTCGCAAGTATTTACACGGTTTTTTCGTCGGACATTTTCATTTTTCGCCGGGATTTGATAAGAGAAGGTCATACCTCGAGAAGAATGAAAAATGCCGCACGCGGAAGACAACTGCACCATAATAATAATAAATAATAATAAAAATAATATAACGTTGACAAAATGTAATAATGTAAGCTGTATATTTTATAATAATGATAATAGTGAATATATTATATATTCACTATTATAATAAACGTTATCTGGTAATTGGTATGATTTTGCACAGTAAAAATACAGAACTCGTCATAATATTATTATCCTTGGTATAGAAGAGTGCCCTTGTCGGATGTTGTGTGTTATGTACTCGTAACAATCGCAAATATGAGATGAGACACATTATTATTATTATTGTTGTCATCAACAAACGCTTGTCAATATTTTGCGGACATTCGTATTGGCATGAATTGTGTTTTCGTGGACACGCGGAAACCGGGTGTAACCATTGTGGTTTGTGAATAAGTGAAAAGTATAATATTTATTGTCAATATGGTGTATTGGTGTGTAGTTGTGTACCCATAATGGAAAACGATCAGTTTTAATTTTCACGTTTTACTCCGAGTAAATAAATTATTATATTGTATTATAATGTATTGTGAAAACAGAACGACAACAAAACGTATTTTTCAACGTAGAATTTAAGCATTCGTGTCATTTAATATTTGTAACTACCTATCTCATTATCAATGTTATTACAATATTGCTCGTATTCACTAACGCCAAAATTATTATGAAACGTACGCACCATATTTTATTATATATAGTGTGTAGTATTTTAAAATAATTCTAACTTTTAATAGGTAAGTAACAATGCCCAATATAATATTATTACATATAATAATAGGTATATTACACATATTATACAATTTATATCAACACATTTTTTAATATGTCCTACGTCGACAGTCAATTATTATTTTATCTTTATGTTATCTTGATTCTATTATCAAAAATAATAACTTTTATAGAAACTATGTGACGTGAAAAATAAAAAATAAATAATTTTCTACAAGATTATTATACTCTAATACATATATATATATATTTTTTTTTTTTTTTTTTTAAAAACTGTTTTAATATAAAGAACGTAAATTCTCAAAACTTATTTATTGATTCAAAAAAATCTTAATGTGATTATAATTATAGGTATTTTATCACATTAGATATATTTAATACGATTTTAATATAAATATCTATACTATACTCGTATATCAATTATATATTTTATTTTAATGTATGTATTTGCTTATTCTATAATTACGGTAATTACTAAAATATGCTAAATGTGTAATCGTTTTTAAGTCCAGTTTTACACCAAAACCAAATTCAATTTATTATATAGGTACACTCTATAAAATGACTTTAACGCATAACAAAACATTGTAACAACCAACGCTTCGATTATGACAAAAAATAAAATGTATTTCGGTGAAATAAGAACGTATGGATGTTATTAAAAATAATAGAATTGTCTCATAAAATTAAATATAAAAATTTGAAAAACATTTTATAACCTACACGTTAAATATTATAATAATGATTAAAGAAAAACTTAAAAACCATATTATTGAACAGAATTTCAAGGAAGTCACTAATACGTTAATATTTAAGTACAAAAATACATATAGATAAATAATAAAATAAGTTTATAAATTAAATGGTTAGTATTTATATCATCATAATATATGACTTTAAATTTACATAAAAAAAAAATTATATATATATAATAAAACCAACAACCGTGATCATCTATACGATTTGTGCATCATCTTCATACATCTTCATTTTAATATAATATTTAATTTACATAATCGATTATTCACACATAAAATTATAAACTGTTTATAATCATAGTATATGAAATATATTTTTTTACGATAATCTTTTTATTCGATCACAAAGTATAAAACTATTCTACTATACAGTATAAAAAACTACTCTGAAATAATAACGTCATGGCGTCATATAATATGAAAATATAAACATTTATATATTTATTATACGATAGGAATATTATTATTTTTGCTTGTTAAAAAAATAATAATTTTGATCTTGAACATTTCATGGATTTTATAATAATATAATATAGAATATAGATAACGGTATATGAACTAATTCGATTCGATTCCAAATTAATATAGACCAAAAATGCATATTATTATGTAATTACTTATTGACGAAACTATAAAAGAATAATAATAATATATCTAATAAATTAAGATTGTCGAATCTAACACTATTTTTTTTTTATTTTTTTTTTTATTAAAAATTAAATATTATTTATAATAAATCCAAATATAAATCGGTAATTTCACGAGGTGATGTATACATCTTGATATGCATTATAAACGGGCGTTTACTGTTACAACATATAGCAAAATGAGGAATGATTATAACACAGATCAGTCAATCGATTTACAATAAATCTTGTAAAATGATCCATAACGAATGAATCCATGCGGATATATGGGTTTATATATTATTATTTTGTAATTTGTGCGCACCTTTTCCCGACGTACATAAAAAAAAATATAACATAACATAAAACGGAAAAAACTATATAGTCCCGATAATATATATTTTACGGGTCAAATATATTATGCTGTGTAATACGCACGAATGTCTTACGTAAAACTTGTGCAGCGAAGATGATGATCATACTTAAATATAAGATTGTGTTTATCCGCGAATCGTAAAAACTAGGGAAATGACATGATAATAATTATATTGTGTCGACAAAACGTTTACCTATATACCTATAATATGGTATTGTATAGGCCAAGGTAGATTTTATGTAATAAATCTATTATAATTCCTCGTTGTTATAACGCAATAATAATCTATTGGGTACTTATATATAATTATTATTTTTATCATTATTATCATTATTTATTATCATCGTTATACTTATAATAATTTATTATGTAATTAAACTATATAATGATATATTGACGTTTTTTTTTTTGTACTTGGTTACCTAATAAGTAATAGGTTTATTAATTTAAGTAATACAAAAATAATAATTAAGTAATTTTGCGTACATAATATATATATATATCATTTTTGTGATAAATTTACCTATAAAATGATTAACACTTCGTCAATATAATAATATTAATAAAATATGGATATAATAATAATTATTGATATTATGTAGTATGTACTAAATAAAAAATTTTACATTTATAAAATGGGTAATAAATATTACGTCGAGTAAAATTGAAAGCGTTTTTGATTTTTTTCTTCTGTCAATCAAAATTTAATTTTTATTATTCCAGGTTTTGTATACGAGTATTTCTCTTAGAATATTAGTAGGTACTTATATGAAATATAACAATCATATTATGATACTATTATTAAATTGGTAAACATATATAATATTCACATTCTTTCTACGATGTTTTAATGGTGTGAGAATCATCTTTTTTCTTTCAAAATTTCGATTATATAAATATGTTAACTAACCAACAGAATGTATGGGAATTAGAAAAATGTGAAACGTTTTGTGTAAATTTTTCAAATCAGAAGGAAAATTCTGTTCTTTCTCTCTTGCGCGCGCATGCGTGCGTTAACGAAAAATTGAGATGACATTATGTCAATTGAATAATACAATTATTTTTTTCCTTGTACATTTACATATATTCACACTCATAGTAGGTAGTTATTATCTAAAGTAAAACTTATAAGATGTAATAAGTCACTTTCACTGTAACGCACAGTTTATTGTATTTTATATTATACGGTGTAAATACGTAAATTAATTTCATTATACTTTTGAAACTTATGCAAAAAAACAATTTTCTACCGTTATTTTATTATTCTAAACTGTAAAATATTTCATATTAACGATATTAAAGTACAATGAATAGGACATGGATAAGATTATAATATGTGTTAGTACTATTAATCATTTAAAATAATCTATATTGTTTTGTGATGAAATACAATATAATATTTTACCATATATAAATATACAGTTATATTATATCGTAATACCGTTAGATAAACTAATAACAATATTAAGAATGATTTATAATTTAACATTTTCAGTACATATTTCATAAAATTAATGTACCTATAATTATTACAATATCAATACAAAAAGAACAAGATGATATAAGATTTAATATAATTTACATTATATAGTTTATAGATACATACAATTATTTTAAATATTAATGGTTTTTTATATTTTATTGTTGAATTTTGCTAAACGTTGTTTTCATTTATACATAGTTAATTACATTTAATTGGACACTAAATCATTTCTGTAATAATAATATTTTAAATTTTAGATTCTTAATGGTAGGTACAATTATTATTTTTCCAGTAAAGATCCATTGTGTAAAAAATATATATATATGTAGATAATATGTTTATATGATAGATATGCTTATATTATATTGCATTCAATGGCCTTTATTTTATATTATGATGAGATACGTAAAGATACATAATATATATATACATATAACAAAATAGTAAAAATATTAAAGTGTTTTATATTAGATACGGTCCGAATGATACTTATAATATATAATTTTGAACAATACTGCGCGTGTGAGCATAATATATTATTACACCTATTACACTTGACTATCGCATTTAATCTGTAAAAATTGTTAGAAATGTGAGGTCTCTCTCTATACAGTGACCTCGTATTCGAAACCATTATAGGTAAATAGGAAAACATAAAAATTTTCGTTTCCGGTTGTTTCATAATACGAAAGAAATCGTTATGCTTGCCTAATGATTTAAAATAATAACAAAATGTTTATTAATTATTAACAACAATGACATATTGTGATGGACAAATAATTTTGGGTGAGAACGAAAGAGACAACATCATTCGTTTGTAACTATTGAAGATCATAGTTATTGAATCACGTTGATCATGATAGACGTTAGAAAATCCCATATAAAAATTAATTGTCAAAAACAAATTAATTAGAAGATTTTTTTATTGAATTTCAATTTCAAATTGGATGGAACTATATATACGTAAATACGTCAATATTATTAATAATAATGTTATAAAAATTATAAAACATTTCAATAAAATTAATATCGTAGTAAAAGAATTAAAAACGAAAAGTCATAGTTTACCGATCACGATTTATGTAGGATAATGATATTAATATCCAGCATGGCTGTACAGTGTACATGCGTATAGCCGTATAAGTACAGTGTTATCAAATATCTAAAAATAATAATTGTTGGATATTATATAGATTAATAAATCGTAAATGTTGTAAAAACCTATACGTAACAAAAAAAAGCACGCGTGTGTATAAATGAAACGCACAAGTGTTTACGGTATACGCGTTAACGTCATCGTAAAATATAATGTGCGTATATACCTACGCACTGCAATAACAACATATTATTATATTATTATTTTAAGCTATACTCGATTGGTCGCGCTGTCGGTTACATGCGTGTTACAGCTCGTTATCGATTTGTTTCAAGACTTTCAAGATCATTATTTCCTTGTTGGTTAGTGTCTATATGGAACACACACACACACATACTCAGAATATCGTATCACAATATACAGAAAAGGGTTTTTGTATTTTTTTATTATTATTATTTTTCTTTTGTGTTATTTTCCGTCCTATACAACACACTACACACGTGCGTCTGATATGTAAAACCGAAAATCTCTTCTACGGGTACGTAACACACAATATGTGTACACTAGATTTTTATATAGTATATGATGGACGTATACACGTCACGTTCTTTTGATATACCTATTTTTTATTTTAATATAAATCAAATATTATATATTAAAACGGTATACTGTATAACGTATAATACTGTGGATTATTATTCCTCCCTCGAATAAAATTTCATTAAACTATTAAAGACTATTATATGGATGGTGTTGGTGTAAATATATAAAATTATTGCTAATCGACTGTTTTTGATTATTTCGTAATTTCATACATAATATAATAAATCGACTATAAATATTACCGTATAGATCACACAACAGTAGTTTTGACAATCCTTATTATTTCTATAGACTTCTGTATTTTAAGCGTTTGTTCATAGACTTCCATAAATATCCAATAAATCTCCTTTGTCAACTTAATAATAATATATTCAATCAATTGGGAATAAAAATTAAGAAAATTATAATTTTTTCAAACGTCTTGTCTTACAACAGAATTTTTATATAAACACGTAACATCGTTTATTGCACCAACACTACTGTACAGTGATCGGCTTTACAGCATGCGTGATATGATATAATTTGTTATAATAATTTCGATAAAGCATTCATGTTATTATTATGTATAAATAATAACACTAGAGACGTCGTTTTAACACTATAATAGTTGCTTACAAGTTACAATAATAGTAATCGGTTGTTATATACACATTGACCATTGGTAATATGTAATAATATAAACGATAATAAATAGACTGGCGTTGGACGTGATGTCATTATTATCGAGGGACCATTACCACATACCGGGTTAACAATGAACCTTTCGCCACCCGCGCACTATCAATCTGCAATGATTACAATGTGGTTTACTGGTTAGTGTCATAAATCAGAAAAATGTAAAAAGAAAAAAATATATATTCCTTTTTTTATCTATAACAATTGTTTTGTACAAATGACCAATGGATTTTATTATATTATTTAATTTGCGTCATACGCCATTAAAATCTTCATTTCATTTAATTATTATGGAAAGTAGTTATTTTTTCTACGGCTCTACGCTGTGAAAATATCTAATAAATTACTATATGTGTGTCTATATATAATAATATAATGATGTACAGTACATTGTACACAATATTTAAAATTAAAATTATAAAATAATAATATGTTATTATGAGTACCTATATTGTTTTATAGTATTGCCACTAATTGATAATTTTATTATTATATATTATTATAACCGTTCCGACCATCACAAATAATTTAACTTTATTATAAATAATAATAACGATAAAAGGATATATTATAGTTGGTATGCAATATGTATTTTAATGGATAAACGATACATATTAAATATATATATATATATATATATATATATTATCATATAATATAAGAACTGTTCCATCCAACCGATAAACTTAATCGGTCTATTCGTGAATGGACAGTAGTAGAGCCTATTACAATATAATTATAGTAGTACCTATACCTAGCAAATGAAACATGTAATCCAAATTACCATCATTACAACGACTTCGTTTCATAACAGTATTATTATATGTTTCAAATTATGTTTAAACAGTCCTATATGCGTAAAATGCATAATAATAGTAATACACTCAGTCACGATGGCTAACAAAAATTGTGTTTATATGTAGTGATTATTTTTCGAAATGATATATCTTAAAACTAAATATACGAGTACTCATACTCATATACGTATGCTACCTGCATTATACTTATATACAATATTATATCTATTTATAGTTTAGGTTATATTAAAAACTCGAATGTTTGTTATAATACAAAATATTAAATATTATACCATGTCAAAATAGTAGTTTTTTCTCTTATTTTTAGTAAATGTTCAAAAATTTGAATATAATTATGTATATATCCAGTAGATTTAAAAAATAAATAAATATATATTACCTTGGTATAATACTCCGATTATCCAAGCATGAAATAACCGTGATTATAATATCATATAATGAAGTATACGTAATAATTTAGGTAATATAATATAATAATATATATATATAATAATATAATTAATAATATATATCCCAAAAATTTACATTTTATAATTTTTATTAGTTTGAGATTTACTCTAAATTTATAAATTTTTGTAAACTTATAAATAATAATTTTTATATTTCTAGTACTTACATTATTTCCGCCGTCTAGGATTTAAAATAACATTTAGTCCAAAATAAAATAATTAAAATATCGTTAAAAATATTATATCCTATATTATTATACTACGAGTATATAACCTCGTATATATTATATGTTTGAATTTAATTTTATTAATTAAATATAATGGTAATATTATTAATTTATAAATTTAAAACTTAAAAACACAAATGCTCACTTGTTAAACAGTCTCTACAGGAATTATGTATTTCTTCGTAATGACAAATAATTATTGGTCACTGCCGATTGAAATTCTCGTGGTAGATATTTCAGATTTTTGCTAAACACTCTGTAACACAAAAACAAAATCATTATAAATACATTATGCACACATATTATTAAATAAATGTAGGTACATAATATTTAATATAAGATGATATAATATCGAGGGCAACGTCAATCTTGTTTCGTTCGGCCGTTCAGGTCCTTATAATCACAGACGGTATTGTAGGTGTGATATATAAGACCTAACCAAAAATTATGTGATAGAAGGTCGACTAATTGAGATATACTTGAATTATATTTTGGTCGAAATCATAAAGTAAAATAATCAAAATCATCGTACTTCTACTGAATAATAATAAAAAAAAAATATATATATATACAAGTATATATAATCATTGAGTAATATTGTAATAATAAAATCGTTTAATTGTTACAAAACACACAAAATATTATCAACCAGAAATTAGGATATTATTTTATTAACGTAATAATAAATAAATGGTGCATAAAATGTAGTATTATAATTAGTATTTTCAGAAATTGTATACTAAAATAATAAGTAGATAGGTACAACAAAAACAAATCAGGTTTATCGTTTATGAAATTTTCTTATAATAATACTTATATAAGAGCGATAGCTTATAATAAAAACATATTATATAATTTTATATATTTATTATTCTTCAATAATTTTCAACTATATTTTAATAATTCCGTAAAACTTTTATAAAAATAAAATTTGAATTAATCACGAAATGAGGTGTATATACAGTGGTGTAAATTGGCCAGTGCAAATGAAGCACTTGCACTACCACATAGTCCACATAAGTAAAGAAGTATTATACTGTATAATGTATATATGACAAAATTATATTCTGATGAAGTAGTTGTAATTAATTTTTTTCCACGACTAATTAGTACTTAATTAGTAACTACTATTACTATACTTATAAATTTATTGTTTATAAAAAAAAAATATACAAATAAAACAGTAAATTATTATAATTTATTCAATATCTATTACAATATTATATAAACTATTTAAATTAATAAAATTTTGTGAATTAGCAATATGAACATAAAATACTCGTAATATACAAATTAAATGATAGTCGAAATATATTATAATACAGATTTAATCAAAAGATTTAAATGTATATTATATATATATTGTTGACAATATTTGAAAACAAATTAATTTAAATTTAAAATCATCTGATTTAGTTAAAATTAAACGTCATATTAATTTTTGAATACCTATACATATAAACTCATAACTATTGGAATTATTTTTAAATATTAAACACTAGAATTTTAAATATTAAAAACCGTTTAGTAATAACTAATAAGTGATCATTAAGATTATGTACCTTATTACATGTGTATAATATATTTACAATTTCAACAGGATGTATATAAAATATATTGACAAAATAAAAATAATAAATACATACCTAATATATTATTATTATATTGTTAAATAATCAAATTGTTTGTTAGAAAACAAAACTGGTAATAATTATTGTTAAATAATTCGGTATGCATAGTGCAAAATATACCATAAACTTAGTAATAATAAAAAAATAATGTGTATGATAATTGGTGTTCAAGGATATAGGACTATATAATTATTGATAAATGATTATAAATACAAGAAAATGACCTTATAGCTGGCGTTTGTGACCAAAATTGGACTTTAAGTCTCTTCAATCAAAAACTGGATATTGGATATTTATTTTTTATACATACTGCGGTAATGTTATATATCCAAATCAGGTTATCGTTTTTAAACGTTTATTTTGTTAAGTCCGGTGAAAAAACATTCTTCATCATTATGTGCTTAATAATGGAGCCAACTTTATGTTATTCATCGTTTTATTATACGTATATACACTGACAAAACATAATATTATATTATACTTATGCATGCGGTTATAACAGATAATAAAATGTGTACAAATCTATAATCGTAATATTTTACACCAATTGTATAATATGTAATAAACTAATAACGAATAAGTAATCAAGAATCAACTAATAACATATAAACATAAATGAATAATTCTCTTAGGTATCTACATTATAACTAAATTTAAGATTTCTATTTTGTAATATATAATTATTATTTTTTTTTAATTTTCGATGGCTAGATTATTTATTATTACAAGTTAGAATATTTTGAATCACGACTGATATCATTAAAATCATATTATATATTGTAAAAAAAAATAAATTAAAAACGACATGTATTAAAACACCACACAAAAGTAACAAATTATTATTAGTTTTTACACATAACGTTAGTGGATAATATTATGCGTATATACGTGCGACACCTTTGGGTTCGCTCTACCGCGGCGTTAGTACCGAATTATATTTTATTCTCCTCTAAATGTTACTTCAATATGTGCTTAAGAATATATTTACTGAATTACCTATTACGTCGGAACGAGTGGACTGAATAATTATATTTATATTGACTATATTATATTATATAGACCGTGTTATTATTTTTTTAATATGGTACCAATTACCATAATTTGTCTGCCCGCGCGCGCGTATATATACCTACTACCGAGTTATAATCTGACACCAGTGATCAATACATTTTCCTACAAAACGTTTAAATATAATATACGATATAGGCGCATTTAAATCTGTTTAAATCTTCATAGCATACCTAATAATAATAATAATAATAATTATTATTATTATTATTATTACGATGTTATCACTATAATACGTTATTTTAAAGTATACGAATAAAAAAATCAATCAGATTAAATAAATAATAGTTGTAAGCATTATATAATAATAATTCGTATAGCGTTTAAATTGCGTGTGGTCATTAGTCAAAAAAAAAAAAAAAAAATATATATATTTATATATATAGTAAAGTTGGATTTTATATACGCCATGAACTATAAGCTTCGGCACGCGTGTTTTCTTATCATGTTTTTCATCTGATGATCCGCAATTACACGGATAGAAACGATAAGGATCTATATACACGATCAAATAATAATAAGAGCATCCACATAATATGATGGTGAACGTGATTTTTACACCGCTCCAGTCGTACTTCACGTGAACGTTTAGAAACAAAATATTATTATAATATTTTTGCTTTAAATGACTGGATCACACGACATATAAATACTATTAAGATTCTATTTAACTACGACTGTATTGTTATTATTTACATAAAATTATAATAAACATTATATAATGACGATTATTATTTAATAAGCATTTTTAATATTGTATCCAATAATATTTTTCCCAGGGCCGGATTAAGACATTTTGCGCCCCGGGGCATATGTATAAACCTCCCTAAAATTCAGAACTTATTTTTATAAATACAAAATTGTTTTTCTATAATTTTACATTTATTAATATTATTCTCTAATAGAAGATTAGTATTCCTTCCTCTCTAAAAATTATTCGACTTACGCATTTTTCTATACCTCATTTATAGTTAGTATTTTAATTTGTATTACCACACATTTTATTAAAAGTCATAAGAAAAATAACGTTTTCAATGTTATCTATATTTTTAATACGATTATTTAAAAATATCACGGAAGGGATATATCCCTTATGTGCCCGCCCCGTTTATAAGTTCTTACCTCGGTAACGATGTTTGTTTAAATAATACACTCGCTATTTATTTTTTTTTAATTTTACATTATTTATTATTGACAACATTTTTATTTATTCGATTTTGTCTGATTCATTTTTTTTTAAAAAAAATATTGTTTAATAAGGCTTTTTTGACAACTATACGCAATAATAATATATTAAAATATATATAAACGCAATAATTATAACGTTATATATTATTATAACGATCATTATTGCGTTTACAAATTTAAACTAATAACGCTCAATTGTATAAACAAAAAACAATATAATTACAAAAATGATTATTAATTTATAACACTATATAAAATTTACAAAATTAAATTATATTTATTAATATAAATTTAAATAAGATTGTCCTATTATAATACATTATTATATAGTCTTAACACGCAGGTCAAATAGAGTGACTATAATCAAGTATACCGTTATGATATAATATTATGGTATTTCTCATAATAATATATTTGGAAAAATAATACGGTGATAAAATATTCCACAAATAAAAACTTCAACTTATATTATATAGTAACTACAACACCATGCATATAATATATTCTGTCTGCAGTGTTTATTCGCTCGTTTGCGTATATACTATATATATTATATATATTATTGTATAATATACACACACATATCATTTTTAATTTATTTGAATTCAGTAATAAAATATATTCATTACGTCTGTCTCTACATAATATTATACATCTATATCATAGTAAAATCTGGCAACTCGTGAAAATGCATAAAAATAAAAAATCCAAAAAAAAAAAAATATCGAACCGTCGACACACGGTATATTAAATCGACCGGATTTAAATATAACGAAAAATAATTATAACAACAAACATAGTTTTAAATACAAGATGGCAGATGACACACATTAAAATGAACAACGAAGACGGGTTTCGTCCGAATTAGCTATAAGGCTATAACTATAAACTAAGACGGTTAGCCGGGCTAAATGCGTATCCAAACGACGATTATTGTTGTGACGTTATAATTATCCGAATGTAAGTGTCAAAAAAAAAAAAAAAAAAAAAAATCATAATGTGGGACTTTACGTTTATACGTACATTACATATAACGGTAGTCATATAGGATTTGCACATGATGATTTTCCGAAATCGTAAATAGTGTATAGAAAATGTAATATCATCCGCATACGTAAAAAAACGGACCGGACTATAATTCACCGCGGACGGACGAATACTTATAAAGATGTAATATTACAGATACGAGTGACAAATGATAATACGATGTTATTAATAAATATCAATAATATTATTATCAATAATATAGCCATATAGGACAAAAAATTAATAAATATACCTCGTATCACCCGTAGACGAGAAAATGTTTGTTATTTGTAATTTCTAAAACGGACGACCGAATATCTCAATCAACCTCGTAATATAGGTTTTCTAAACGGTCTGACAGTTTCGTCGTAAGCATTTTGCGTTTCTCTCTTGCACGCATAATATATTATATATATATATATATATAGTATATATGATTAATTTCCCTATTCTCGCCGCGTGTTATCTCATAATAATACATAACGCTGTAGGGCGATCTCGGACGAGTACGGCCCGGTCTTCCTTGACCTTCCTCCGACCGCGGTCCGTCGTCGCAGACACGTGGTACTTCGCGTCTGGTGATTTTCTTTCCACGAGAAATTCAAAAGAAATCGTTTAAATATGAATATAATATATATTCGTATTATATTTAAATTATAATAATAATAATATACATGATGTATTAAAATAAAATCGAATTCCCGCACATCACGTATATCATATATTATTATTCATTATATATATATATATATATATATATAGGTACATATTATATATTATTATGCGTAATATATATTTGATATATTATATTATTATTACACATTGCATTATGATAATATTTATGTCAGATACCTAACCGTATCGACTTGCCCGGGATAAATAAAAATATATTATATAATTATTATGTGCTCGGGTCCTCGGGAAGATCTCCGTCATTTTCGATGTCGAGAAGACAAAATATTATTATACCGCCTACCGGTTTAACAATCGCCTATACTGATTGAATTAAAAATAATAATAAAAGTATTAATAACATAATAATATATAATATTAAACAAATTATATTCCATATAGTATACCCATCATAATGTACTTTCTTATGTATGGATAATAATTTCTCTCTCTTCGCCTATATGGATTTTGGACCCCCTTCGATAAACAATAATTTCCAAATAGTCATATTATTATATTATACAATATTATAATTGAATATTTTTGTCCATAAAACATATAACAATATTATTATACGACGGTAGTTAATAATGTTATATTATTATTACTCAAATGACTTTATAACATGGATTATGTATCTCCTAACATCAGGGCTGAAATCAATAGATGACTGTTGTTGAAGCTATACACGCTATACCTATATGGCTATGTATTATAATATTATTATTCTTGTATTAAATTGCGTTCCGCAGAGTTCTGGCCGACGATATTATTGTTCCATCGGCTACTGATTGTCCTACGCACGTATATTATCGTCGTATAATATTATTATTGTATAATATCATATACAGCGAACGGGTCTCCCTGTTACAGCAATCACTATCACACGTCATCGTGTCGACGACCTGTTGTCGACATCCTGCACAAAGATCTCGTCCAAAGTCATGTGTATATATATCGAACCAATAATAACAATCAGTATCCTCCGAGCACGTATTATTAATATTATTATTATTATTATTATTATTATTATTATTATTATTATTATTATTATTATTATTTATTATACTTTATATATTGATCGAATGGAAAATATGATAATAATATATAAATTACATTTATATATGATATAATATTATATTATCACCTACTGCTGTGCCGGTAATGAATCCCTCTATTGATTTCTCAATAACTCTTCTTATAATACGTATATTATACGGTACCTACGTATATCACACACGTAGCTGCTACCATCATCATATTATAGAACTATCAACCTTCTAAGAAAAACGACATTTTTGTATTAATAATATTAAAATATTACATTTACATTAATAAAATAAAATTTTAAACAATACGCGACTATATATATATGTATAGAAATATAGAATATAAATTCATTTCGCCCTAGGATTAATAATTATTATTAAATAAATGGCTCCATTCCGGATTTATATTATACGCGATAAGAAAAATAACGACTCGAATCGCGAACTCATACTCGTATAATAATATAAAAAGTCCTATATCGAGTGCATGCGTTGCATATATTACCAGATCACTGCACTTTTCATGCACCAAGTCAGGTTTCGCGAATTATTCGATGATGCTGCAGTTGAACGGTTGTCGCCGTATCACCCGCACGGACTTCAGCATAATTACATAATAATAATAACAATAACAATAATAATAATAATCATAATCATAAAATTATATAGTACCTATATAATATATAATATATTGTTATAACAGACAGTTTAGCCGTCGCTACTGCGACGACGGGCATTTAGACGGATTAACCGCGGGATTAAAAGAGAAAAAAGAAATAAATAAAAGGAAAAAACGGGGCAGAAATATATAATATAATATAAAAATCTCGTGTTCCGAGTCTGCGAAAAATCAGGTTTCCACGCAACAATGTCGTATACATATTATTATATATATTATTATTGTATGTAGGAGTTTTGCGATTTGTCCTGTACGCTATATACGCACATAAAATACACGTGCAGTATAATACGCGTATATTATTATACACTGCGAACACATATGCGCATGCGTGCGTATATAGGTACGACATAAGACCCGCCGCCGGCGGCAAACAAAGACAAGTAAATAAATAAACGAGCCGAACACGAACCGTACAAAAAAGGTCAATGTATTTTATATTATACATATATAATATTATGTATTATATGTGTATGTTGTATATATACATATATATTATTATGTAAAACAATATGGAGAAGTCATGTATATATTATTATTATATAGTCGTCGTACATACCCTGGGTTTAAGAGATCATCCTCGTTCGGTACGTGCGCACCTACCACCGCACACATAGCTCTCTATGACTCTGTTAGAAGATGGCCAGAAAATGCGTATAATAAAAATAATAAAAATAATAGAAATGCCAATATATATATAATATATAGGTTTCAGCGAGTAGAACGCTATATTATAACTCGCATCGAGTGTTTCTGTTTAGTAATAAAGTTACCACAACCGCAAAGTAGATAATAATATATAGGTACCTACCTATATAAGTATATATGATAATGATAAATAATCGTTATAGAAATTCCACAATGTTCGATTTATTTAGAGAGAAAAAAAACGTGTACTTACAATTCGATAATAATAGTATAATTTGGTATGAAAAATAAACTCAATTTCAAAACGGATATAACTAGAATTTTCAATTCATTCATAAATCGCGGGTTGACGACATTGTAAAATTCAGATATAACAACAAACTTACTCAGGTATTTATGTAGGTATATACCTATATACTTTCGATTTCTAAGTGCATATAAATAAAATACATAATAATAATAATAATAATAATAATGATAATAATAATAATAATAATAATAATAATAATAATAATAATAATAAT
>JAIUCT010000014.1:7909476-7972275 GCA_021307375.1 Tetraneura akinire
ATAATAATAATAATAATAATAATAATAATAATAATAATAATAATAATAATAATAATATATAATGTCATTTTGTCGTGTAGATTGTTTTGCGAAACACTTCGCGTCCATATAAAATCATAAGTAGTTATTATATTGTGACCATTGCCCATTGGCTATAACGGACGCGCGACTCGTCGGTCGAGAGGAAAATGAAAAAAAAAAAATGAAAATAAGTAAAACGATATTATATACAATATACCTATATTAGACAATGGCGCCTATTTCGCGTACGTGCCATCATATATTTCGTTATTATTATTTTTGACGGTTAAATGAACTAGAACACGGTAGTAGTTGCACATAGGTATAATAATATATCGCATATGATATATACGGTATCTATATGGTTATATGTAATAATTATTATACATCAAAGTATATAATATAATATACAGTCTTTGATTTATCAGACCGTGGAAACCCAGTTGTGCCGGACGCGCCTCGAGATTATATAGGTACGATGGCAGCAAGAGTTTCCGCCACTGACCGAATTATTATCGTTGTCGTAGTCGTCGTCATCGTCATCATCATGACTCGCGTGCGCGCAAAAACGACACACGAGCGCGCCGTGCTTTTTGGGGTAATGAAAAATAAACGGTATTTTTTAGTCTTTTTTTTTTTTTGTCATTCAATATATTATTACTAGGCTAAACGTTAGAATATTAAACAAAATGATTCTTCATTCGTTATAAGAAATCATTCGGCCGGTAAAAAAACAATAAATATATAAATATATAAAAAAAAAAAAAAACAACGCAATAAAAATAATAATATACTATCAATTTGTTTCGCCAAACACTATTTTAAATCCCATTCAGCCAAGAAAATATTATTATTAACGTTGAAAATACTATTCCAGAAAATTTATGTTTTATAAAATATTTTTTTTTCTATATAGTAAGCAATTATTATTATACTCGTATAGTAACGTAAGAAGAGTACCTACCATATTATATTTTTTGCCTTCATATATTTTAATAAACATACGAGGTAATGACCAAATCAAATTGTTATAATAATACATATAGAATTATAGACGAATAAAATAATTAGAAATTGTTTGAATAAAAATTACTGTTAGTCCGTACGATAATAATAATATAAGTATTTATATTTTATGGAATTTAAGTCGTATACATTTTGATATTATATAATAATAAAATGGTAACGTGTGTATACGAAAAAATAATAATATCAAACACATTAAATAATGATAATAAAATATGTGTGATTACAATTTTTTAATTGATAATAAATAAAATATTGAAAATCTTGCTGGAAAATCGCACAAATCGTGGCAAACATGTCGACGACGCAACAAACTCGTAGATACAATAAAACGTATTATAATATACACATTACACTAATATAGGTAGTAGATACATGTGTAATATTATTATTGTATTATATAATAATAATGCGTAATGTGTAATAACTAAAAATAATGTGTAAACAAATTTGATAACACGGACAAAATAATATAAATGAATAGCGGTCTCAAGCGCGAAAAATTCGTTCGGGACGATAAAGCGTCGAGAGAAAATTATAAAATAGGTACGTTAATAATCATTAATTCATTATCATAATAATATTATCATTATGTTTAATTTATTATACGTGTGTCGTAGGGTGGCGTATTTTGAACAAAATTCTAAGGGGGGGATGCAAAATTTTTCCCCTATATATATAATAATCAATAAATTATAAATTTACTAATTAAAAATAACAAAATGAATAATATAAATATATAATATAAAAAATAAGGATCGCTACAGTGGTTCTGGGGGAGTGGAGTCCAGTCCCTTGAACTCCATGGTGTCGCATATAATATAGTTATACTCGTACTTATGTTGTAATAATATATTCACAAGTCAGTCGAAGCGTTCGACTTTGAGGGGTGGAAAGTGCTAGTACTCTCAAAATTACTCGTGACTTTTCCTTAAACAGAAAAAATTAATTATAATAAAAAATAAATGATAACGATATAATTTTTTTTTTATATACACCGCTCTCATCTGTGTAGTTAACCGTATTTAATATATTCCGCCGCGGAGCGTCATAATTTATTGCGTATTGCGGTCTCGGGAGTCGGGTCGAACGTTATGGTCAAAGATAAAATAATAGAATAGGCATTAGTTTATTATTATTTTACTACGCTATTACAATACCTGCTATATATTATATTATAATTATACTAATATAAGCTATTGTATGGCTCATGAATTCGACGTATACACACACACACACACACACACACACACACACACACACATCGCGTGTTGTTTCTCTCCGTCTAATTAATACAAATTAACAAACGATCGGTGGCGGCATGTGTGTATAATATGCGATTTCCGACAGCTTCTTCTTCTCGGCAACCGGTTGCCTGCATTGTCGTCGTTCATATATCGATCCCCTTCACCTTACCCAATCCATAACTATATTAGACGATTTTATACACATACATAATAATAATATATCGGCATCGTCATGTGCGGTCACCGACGTCATGACTTCCGAACTCGAGATGACTCATATATACAAGTATGCAGGGTGATCGACATTTCGCGTTACAGTAGTGATTTTAATGTTATTACCTCAACAAGTATACGTAATATGCTCTAAATGAAGAAAAATAATATACGACAGGAATAAAATATAAATAATAATATGTATTTAATATTAATAACCTAATTTTCAATTACGTACGAGTAATAATTATTATACAAGCTCGAATGTATTATGTTTTAACATGATGGCAATGTTTAAACAAGTGTTTCCAGAGGAGTCAACACTAAATTTAAAACCCAATGAGATTACTCTCGTATCTACGAGTTACATAAAATTTCAAAAAATTTGTGATATGGGTATCAAATTTAACCTATATACATCATCTAAATAGTACGATTATGACTGCGAAGACCAAATGATACCTATATATATATATATACGTATATATATATACAATTCATACATTACATTTTCTGTTATAAAAAATATACCTTTATGGCTTTATTACAATATACCTATTATTTTTTTATTCTTCCGTTTTATCCCTTTTTATTACAATTCAATATGAATATAATAATATGTTTTTATTTATCATCGATACGCATAAATTGAAATGATGTACCATGTAACACGTTTGTCCATAGGGTCGAGAAAATAATAATATAATATTTATGATAATATAATGTGTCCAGTGTCAAGGCTGAACGCCAGACTGGCCGAGGGACGGTAATAATAAGATTATCAAAGCGCATGCGACACCTACGACAAAGGCTAGGTATATTATATTGTATAATAATATATTATATGCACCTACCTATATATAAGTACAGTGAGGAGTGAAAGCGCACAGTGCACATAATATTATAATAATATAAAGTGCATTGTTGCATGTGTGTATATTAATAATATAATACGACGATTATTGTTGTCATTATTTAAATGAATTATTTATGCATCACAAATAAGTATACAGGTATATAATATGCAATATATGCACGTACGCCGTATATATGTACTATACTATACTATATACAATATAATATATTATATTCCATTGTCTGAAGAATATCGTTTTTTGTTCTTCGTCGTTATTACCCTTTTATTTATTTTTTAATATTTTTTTTCTTTTAGTTTTAGTTTTTTTTTTTTTGTTTAGTGGGTTATAAATTGTATCAGCGTCCCCGAGAAAATATCGCATAGGCGATATCACATTATATGTGAAAAATTACGAAAAAAAGGAACAACGCGAGAGAAAGATAATAGATTATTGCAGGAGGTAATGTTTCTGTATATTATCACGTTATATCTCTGGGTTGACTGCTGTTGAAAAGTGGACGAATGACAACGCGTATTATCATCACATTTGAGTAAAACTATATTACAATAAAAATATATGTCACAGTCATTTTTGATCCATTTAGTAATTTAATTTACATCAAAAGATACGCAATACTCATAAAGTTAAAGATTGACGCAAGATGGATAAAAAGTTATGAAAAATACAAGGCTACAATTAGTGTCATTGATTATACTATAAAAACCACAAAATAAGATGATACATATTACACCTTCGAGAGTAACATCGACATGCTAATAATAACACTTTGCCTTTAACTATAAATAAATCACTTAATGTACACATAAATTAACCTATCCGCGTCTTTATTATATTATTTATACGATTTACATTATGTACCAGGTACTAATAAAATATCAATAATTGAAGAAGGTTAAAAATATGATAATAATATTTACGAAATATAGTAAATATTAATTGTAAAATTGAATAAATAGTATATATTAATAAATATATATTAAGACAAAAATAAATTATAAAACAACTATTTTTTTTGTAAAATAAGCACAAACAATATTTTGTTTTTGTAATTTACTGCAAGAGTACGCATGCATTTTCCAATCTATTTGAAATGTAATAATTGTACCAATATAATATTATTTGCTATAAAATAATATATATTATATTATATTTATTACTTGCCACCAGGTATATACAAAAAAAAAAGTGTTTACTGAAAAACCCAATTTACCTAATTGTTTTTTAAATTATATAATTATTCATTTTTAATATTTTAATAATTTTAAAATATTGAATTGTATTTTATTAAATTTGATAAACTATACTTTTAAATTCACTAATTTTTAGTAACTGAAATTATAATAATTTTAATAAAAATTAAAATACATATTTATTAACGATATAATTATTAAAATAATAATTTCTCATTATTTTTACAACAAAATCTCGTAAACACTAAATATTATATATATATATATATATATATATATATGGATACGACAGCCGCGGGCCGCCGACATACTCGTATTAAGCCCATTTTTACCGGGCGTGCACTTGAGTGGTGACCATTCATACATATAGGTATATTACCTACTTGTATATACCGCGGTATCGTACATCATGATGCACACTCGCATACACAATCTATGTATATATTATAATATTGTGATTAACATGGGAAGTGAGTATGCTACAAGGTCACCAAGGACCAGATGTTGTGTAACGATATTTTCGGCTATTAACCCGATTCCAAATTAACAAATAAGCCACACGAACACCTATAATTCATAAAAGACGAGTCTTTTCTTGCGCGCCTATATATCTCACTCCCCACGCAACGCTGTTTTCCATTTTTATTTTCGTATATTATTTATTTACAAACATACTAGCTTGCGCACTTTCCAAAATTCGTATACATAATCGATTCGGCTCGGAATGACCATATTGTATATGTATATATATATATATATATATACGTATAATATATACCAATAGATACTTGGTAATATATGGCATCGTCTTTATAATAATAGTAACAATAATATAAGTGGTATAATAATAATAATAATAATAGTATTATAATATATAATAATATTCAACCGAGCTACTATTACTATTTGAAGAATTGTTGACTGAGATCGAATGATTTTATCGAAGAGGGAAAATTATACGAATTATTGTCGTTACAGTCCATCGTTTGCTCTTTGTGCAATTGCTCTCTCACTCTCTCTCTCTCACTCACTCTCTCTCTCACTCACTCTCTCTCTCTCTCTCTCTCTCTCTCTCACTCTGGCTGTCCACTCAGCGATTGAACTAAAATGAGAAATATAATATGTATTATACAGAGTGACCAAAATTTGATGGTAGAAAAACGTAATATTATGTCTATTATCATTGTAACGTAAAATTTGATTTATAATATATTATAATAGGCAACATAGCGAAAGATAGATATGGGGTGAGAAACATAAAATTTGTGATCTTTGTCCTTGAATTTGTTCTCTATCTATAACTTGACTATAGAGTTTTATTATGTTCCCTACACATTTTATCTATCAGTAGAAGAATAAAATAATATGTATTTGCGTTTTTAAAAATTTTAACATTCTATAATATATTATTATAAAAAAAATACATTCAATACTTTATAAGAAATTCCCATCCTATTCATAACACGTTTTAAATACAGTAAATATTGTAATTAAGCTTCCTCATAAGATAATTTATCGAAAGTAAAAATAACATCGTATAATTATTGCTATAATGAATACGAACGTTTAATTACAATGATTAGACAAATATATCAAACATAATCACTAAACAGCATGTAAATAAAACATACTGCAATACAATGGACATATAATAAAATATATATATTACTGACTAATTATCTAAAATATATCTTTACAAAATTTAGTTTTAAAATGTATTAATAAATCACATTAATTAAATTAAAAATTTTAATTTTAATTATTCATTTTATAAAATATTTGGTATAGCTATAATTACAATTACCTGCAATGGCGTGACTAAAGAAAGGTTTGGTTGTTTAAACTCATATCCTCTCTGAATTTTTAATGACTTTAGAAAAAAATACTATTTAATATTTTTATGATATAAAAAAAAAAAAATGTTAAATTTATGAACGTTCAATGACATTATTTATAAAAAATGATTTCTTACCATTAACCAATAATAATTAAAAACATCATGAGAAAATAAATTATAAATATTTATTTTTTATAATTTGTTGAATTTAAATTAATAATATTTTTGGTAAAATTATATACAAATTTATAGTTTTATTATTATTACTATTACTATTACTATTACTATTACTATTATTATTATTATTATTATTTGTAATAAACCATCTGAATAAAATGTATAGGCACACCCCTGTCTATGATATCTATAAAAAAATATTCGATTATTGTAACGAAAACATTAACGTTTCGTTATTAATTATTTATAGGTATATGGTTATTAAATTAGAAAATTCTTATTTTAACATTTCAACATAATATCCATATAATAACACTTAAATATTTATAAAAACATATATTATTCCAATGTGGATTGGTTTATCAAATTTAATTAAAATAAATATGCGTAAAAAATAGGTAGGTAATCAATTTTCTATTCTCACATCGATTATTATGTTAATGTTATAATAACGAAAAAAAATCACATTTTTATTCTTAATATACAATACGTATGGAAAACAATTGGTCGGATCGATGATTCAATTAGAATATTAGATTATAGTTATCGGATTTAAATCCAGAAATTTATAATAATGATGGGAAAAATCGGTCATAATCTAAACTTATAATTTATATGTCATAATCAGTGTATTAACATAATATGTACTTGTTTAAATTTAACAATAGTAATATTAATGAATGTTAAAAATTATAATTTATTTATTCATATATGAAATATGAATAATAATTTAAATAATACAGACATACAGATACAGTAATACAATTACAATGACGAATATGTCGAATAAAACACAACACTTATTTTTTATAAAGAAGTAATATTATATAATATAAACCTTATTAACTATAAATAGCATTTACATATGGAAACTAAGATTCATTTATTTTATAATATTTAATATATATATTATTTTCTATATACATTTATTAGTGTTATCTCAAAGTTCAGAGTATTTATAAGCGATAACGTCAATTTTCATTAGACTCATAAGAAGTTTATTGACCTGTCGTTATTGTATAGGTTAGGTCCTTTGCGCACATTTATAATGTTTTAAGTGATTCAGATAGTATCGCAACGGCAGCACTATACAATTTTAATTTTTTTTTTTTACGTCGATTTTGTTAAGTACATCGAGGTATAATATAATGAATCGCGCGTGGTTTTTTTTTTAACTTAGCAATATTCGTGCACTACTCACACAGCATAATTAAAAACGCGAAGATCGTGAGTGTGTAATCTTCGCAGGACTAACTTATTATCATCATGAAAACGGATACAGATATCCAGCTAATATAATTCTGTAATAAATATATATATATACACATGGCATATGCGTGATATGGCAAGGTACTCAACGGTGTCAATGACTGATAATATGCGCACATGCGAAGTATTCTTGAAAAATACGAAAAGAAAAAGAAGAAGACAAAATTCTGAACACCCAAAACGCTGTTTCAAAAGGAAACCAACGGGAGATCTGTATTATAGGTACCTATATAATATTATGTTTCTGTTGTTTTGCATGTATAACACGTATTGTATAACATAATATATAGGGGAGTACTCTACATAATTCTTTTCATTGAATTGGATTTCATTGTTTCGTAAGAGAAAAAAATATTTATTGTCGCCATTAAACGTAACGAATAATAATTACATTTCGTGCCTCGAGCCGTTTTTCATCGAACAAAAAAAAAAAAAAAAAAATATAATAAATTATAATAAATGTATATGTAATATACATACATACGTACAGTCTCATATATATAATAATAATTATAATTTAAATTTAAAAACATATAATATACTATTTGAATCCACTGGTTAAGTATTTCAAGGGTTACTATTAAATATTGTAAGAAATTGAATAAAAAAATTTAAGCAATATATTGTCATTTATATATACATGATGGACGAACTAATATATATCTTGACAAAACCTCTAAAACATAAAAATCTCTCTCAGATTTATCTACAGATAGTATTTATCCCTATTCTCGAGTAAGTATCATTGTGGATGTCAATGTCATAATCTATAATTTATAAATATGTATTAATAAAAAATTAATACACCAAAATAATATTGTAATTTTATTTTTGTACATTGTTATTTTTTGAACTGCACAGAAATATAAAATTAATTATTATATTATAAATTTATTTTTAATAGTGTCCAATTATGCGTTTTATACAATTTACGTACGAATTCATATTATAATAATATTGTTGCCTTACATTAATTTTTCTTCAATTAATCTGCTGGTAGACGATTATTTAAAATTACCTATTTAATATTACGATAAGAGTAAATATGCAATAATAATGTGGTCCCCACACGAAAAATATATAAAAATAATTAAAATGTCATTATACCTCACAATAACTGTTAAAAATGCTATTGAATTGTTATTCTATTGATTTAATTCATTTGCATTATTCTATTAAAACTTGTCAGTAAATAATAATTAAATACGTCAGTAGAATTGTATTTTACGAGTTTTCTATTTTATGCCTTCACCGGCCACCACGAACTATACTGTAAATGATTCCATGAAAATATAATATGTGTTTCTGTTTAGTGTTTTAAGCATAATGACCCCAGATATATTAAAATCGTATAATAAAACAAAATATGTTGTCAATAATAATATGGCATAATTATACAGGTATTCAATGAGTATTAAGCTTTTGTAGTCACGGTGTATACCTAATATAAACATATAAAAGTAATATAAACCCATAAAAGTATAATATACGAAAAAACGCATGCAATATTATATATATATTATATAATAAAACATTTAATACCGTACAATGAATTATATTAAAATAAAATATTTATTATATTATTTGATATAATCACTAATTATTGTAAATTTCTAAATTAAATGGTACCTAATAATAATGATGATTTGTTTACAAAAGTAAAATTAATAATACTATATTATAATAGTACTACATATATAATACGATTACAATAATAATAGAATATTACGAAAATATGATTTGTATTGTATTGATATAATAATGATTTTTCTACATTTATATAAAATAAAAATATATTATATAAATATTTCTTTTAATTAATTTTAAGTATTATCAAAATTGCATGCAAGATTTAATTTGATGATAATTTTAAATAGCATTATTTTCTATATCTATATTATTGTTCAAAGAATTTTTTAGATAGAAGAAATATTTAGATTTTTAACATTTAAAATTTAAAGAAATAAATTACTTTGAATATATACACATTAAACTATACTATAGGCATGGAAAGATTTAAAAAATATTTATTGGTTCATTTAATAATCTACAATAGACAACACAACAAATTCTTAGAAAATATTAAGATTTAATTTGGAATTGTATTTTATTTTATTAGTAGGTATTTTAATTTTTAACTGCATGAATATAAATGTGTGGTTTTGTTCGCGAAGTTTTTGCGTTATAAATCTAAATGTCCAGAAACACATGTAGTAATATTGGAAAATATTGAATAAGGAAATTAATGGATACCTACTATAATTCTTTAAATATTATTATTGGCACATTATGGTTCTCCCATTGTTGTTAAAAGGTAAAAATAAGAACAAACAGGATACACAATCAAAGAAAAAATAAAATAACATATATAATGTCTCCAGAGCAAATATCGATTCGTGAGTTCATTTATCCACCGACCTACAGCGAGAACAATGTCCAGACCGTATTCCTCTACCCCTCGACCATTTCATTGCCATTTCCTACAACAAGCGATCCGCATTATATTATCTATTCGCAAAATCTCTCGGTGGACCTGCTTCTTCTCGGTGCCATCATGAATGTCTCTTGATTTATGGGACGACCTCCGGCCAATGTGAGTATTGTCATGAGCATTATACACATACCTTTTGCGCGTACACATAAAACACGTATATACAAACTCGCTGGTGGTTGTCGAGTAAAAAAATAAATATATAATGCACGATATTAACCATACGTTGAACTGAATTCACAATTACAATTCGTCTATATAGATGCCTGATCTGCTATTATAATTATAAATTTATGATTACTGAATTCTAAATTATGTACATATTTTTAAAATACATATATAAAGTATACAATATACATTATACTTATATTCTGTTAAGTACCTATATAAATGCATTTCTATTAACTATAAATGTTTATAAAATATTATAAATCATACCTATATTATGCATACAATTTTATGAGTTTTATATAATTTGTATGATTTCATAAAGTATTCAAAATTAAATAACATATTTTTACCTTCAATTGTGAAATTTTATAAATATATTTATAGGCCGTTTATCTCAATTATAAAAGTGGCTATAATACATATTTATGATTTATAAAAATATTTAATTTTACTTTATAACACTCAAGTATAATCAATTAATTCGGTGCAAAATTTGGTGTACAATTCAGATTATAACACCCTTCAATTAAACACAATTTATATATATATATATATATATATATATTATATAAAGAGAATTAATTTGATCATAAATAACATTATATAGTACAGAATATTAGACATTAGAGTGTATTATCGAGAGAGACTTTAACGCTGCAATGACAATACATAGAGGAGGTTGACGACCGGAGCTAAAGAATACATTATTTTTAATAGGAAAAATTTATAAATATAAAATTTTATGAATTAAAAACCAATAATATTATATTATATAATGTTGTCTAAAAAAACGATTTAGTTAAAAGTTAATATTTAATAATAAAAACTAACTAATAGCTAGAATTATTTCGTATCTGTAATACTCTTTGTAAAAAATATTTGGTTTTCTAAATACCAAATACAATTTCTAAGTAGCTACTTTCTATTAATATTAATAACTATTATGAATAGATTTATTAAAATATAATATTATTACTTAAGTAATTAAATTTAATATATTTATTATCCAAAAATTTAAGGTCCTATATATCACTGAATATAACTTGCCTTTTCATATTTATTCTTGTCAATAATAATTTCAACCGCCATTTACTAATATTTATACAAAATTATGTATAAATTGTAAATATTTCTTTCTTTAAATTTAATTTAAAAAAAAAAAACTATAATTAATTTTTAATAATTGAATAGAAATGTATTTAGGTATATATTATTTCTAGCCTACTAATTACATATTTTCAACCATTAACAATTTACGCTTCGAATATAATAATGTATAGTATGATTATAATATTTGCAATTTTTCTATTTAATATAAATATATTATTATATTATAGGCTTAAAAATTAATTTCTGTAGTTAATCATTTAATATTTTTTCTCAATATTTACAAATACATTATTAGATTGATAATTATTACTAGTAATATTTATAATAGTAAAAATATAATAATATAATATAATCCTGTAAGAATGTGTTTAGTATTTTTCCCGTGAAAAATAAACATTTTAAGACAGAAAGAATCACTGGCAGATAATCGACTCTTAAAGCGAGATTGTGCACGGTCACGCTCTAATTTTGCCGGTAAAATGCGTACAACAAACGCGCTAACAACTAACTAATTTCCACTAACAAAAATAACAAAAATTATAAATCTCAATAAATTGAAAATAATAATTAATACAAATATTACATAATTGTGTTTTTTTTTTTTTTTTATGTGCCTTGCCCGATAATATTATTATATGATAACAACTGTACCGAATATTCTAATATCGTATAATAATTATTATAGTAAACAATAAACACGCCATATTTATTAACATCCTTCAAATTAAATTTATTTTGTAATTAATCAATCTAATTATAATTTATAATTTACTGTTAGTGAATTTATTTAGATACCTATCATAATAAATAAATAATTATAATAATTAGAAACTTACGGTGTATTTAAAAAATTGTTCGTCAATCAGCAACTTCACCTCACCTCTTGTATATTATTATTTAACATATAAAATTATACTATTAATAATAATTTTAATTAAAAAAAAAATTAACAAACACGTAAAATGACTACTAAACTAGACAAAATAATGAAATTAATTTGAAAAAAATTGAACACGATTCGGCGGAACACGTGCAGTTCGGTGTACGCGTGAACAAGTGGTGGTGGGTGACACGCGGCGCGCGTGTGAGTGGGCCGACGCGCGAGAAGATACTGACCCAACTGGTCGCGAGCCATGTTCGTTTTGTATCTTTTAACGGTGGCTTGCATACACGGTAACCCCAAATAAGACTCCAAAGAACACGCGTATTTTTTTTTAATTTTTTTATTTCATTCAACGTCCGTCTAGATGAAAAACGGGATAAGGTAAGTACGATTATTTTGATAAGTGTTATTTATTACGTTTTTAAATCACACCCTTTCACGAGAAACATCTTTGACGTGTTTCTTCATATTATGTAGTTTAATCTCATTTATTATAAGTAACTACATTATACTATTATACTGTATACGTGAGAGAATATTACTTATTATTATATACGTATATATTATTATTATTATTATTTACGATAGTATTTTTTTACCGCTTTTTGGACTTGCAGTATACAATTATTTAACACTCAATCGAATATATTAAAATTTTATATTCTCCTAATATGAATATTAATATTAATACGAATACGTAATATTAATACGAATATAAATTGGTAAAATTTAATTATTTTAATAAATAATATTACTCAGTCGGTTAGCCTAAGTAAAATCGATATAATAAGAACTACGAGTAATATAAAACGTGTGTACCTAAATATATTGAATTTTTGTCAAAAATTGTAAATGTATTATTTTGATAAGACATTTTTCATACCTGGATATAAGTATATGTATTCAGGTATTCTAAAGAAGACAAGTCAGATAATAACAAGAACAACCTTTTCAAATCCATTCATCTATACTTGAATAAACATTCTTTGACTACAGTATTGACCCAAATCAATGTCTCAGAATTTAAACAAAATATTGTTAACTGTTCAAAAAATACCCTAAACGGCAAACTACCTGTTGATATGTATGGAATTTTTTTTATTATGATAAAAATACAAAAATGAATAGATCCTAACCTAACATATATTTAAATTTAAAACAAACAGTAGTATTCTTTAATATTATTATTATTATTAAAAACTGCAAATATTATTCAAACAATAGTTCTAAATATTTTTAACTATACCTAGCAAGTATAATATCCTTTAATAAATATTTTTAGATAAGTAAGTTTTCACTATCCTATTACTACTAATTTAAAATTAGCACCATAGATGAAATACTACAACTCAGTGGCGTAGTTAGGATTTTTTTTTGGGGGGGGGGGGGCAGCATGACTAAATTTTTTATAATTTAAATAATTGGCATATGTTTGGAAAAATCTCACTATCACAATGTGTTAATGTTTCAATTGCGTTTCAAGGTCTAGCTAGATTTAGCATCAACCGATCAACCAATTTCCATTTGGATTGCAACAGTTGATATTCTGCTTTAATAATATCAATATAACTATAGGTTAATGGTTAATCATCCTCGTAAAATTGAACAGCATTTTTTAAGTATGAAAAAGAATTATTTACAGCTAGAGAAGACAATACATATTGTAACGATAGTCGATAATATTGTATCATTATGAGATACGATAGTATAAAGCGTTTGTTCAACAAGCCAATTAAGTCATCTAAATATGGTATAAAAACTATACGTTTGTAATATTCTTCTATATCATTAAAAGAAATATTTTGACGATACTTTTGTTTACCACAAATACGCGTGGTATAGATTCATTTACATCTAGCAAAACTGAAATACTTTTTATTTCTTTATATATTTCATGAAATTTCTGATTTGCTTTTTCTTTAACATCTTGAAGTAATCTGGATACTTTCGATACATTTTCAAGTGAATTCACTAAATCTATGTTTTTCTTTTGTAAATATTCAAAAAATTTTAAGTAAAACTTAATAGTTTATTTGAAACAAAACACATACCAAAAAATTAAAATTGCAGATACAATTTAAAAGACTATGTACGCGTCTCGACGATTTACTCTCTTTAGAATCAGTTTGTATCTGTTCCAGAACAGCAACAATTGGATATAACAAATTTGGTTAGAAACTTTCAATAAAGTGAACAAAGTATCATAGATATTAGATAGGTATAGATTAGATAATAGGTAGCATTGATATTGAAAATTATTTGGTTCTATATCAGTGTAACAGTTTTCATTTTATCGATAATATTAAATAAAAAAAGCTGATCATTAACGTAAGATAATGTAAAATCGTGCAATGATCACTGAGATAGATAATAACATACTATAAAGCATAACAAAACAAAATTTTGTCATGCTTTATAAGTATATTCTTATCTATCTCTATGGCCATGATGTAAAATATTGTATTGTAGACACTAGACATTGAGATAAATATAAGATAACAATATATAATTATTTTATTTTGTATATTATTTTATCTCGAAGATAATTATTATTGAATTTAATTGAATATATTAATTAATTTATAATATAAAATACAATAAATACAGAATATGAATATTATAAATATTATTTAATCCAATACAACGTTTTTTAAAAACATAATTTTTAAAATTCCAGAAATTTCGAGGTGCTGCAGCCCCATCAGCCCCCCTGACTACACCACTGCTACTACTATGGTATGTTTAAGATTTAAGTCTTAACATCTTTTAATTTATATTAACACTTTTTTTTATACTTTATAAAAAAGTCAACTGTGTAAGTGAAAGAATGAAGTTCAGTGTGTTCTACTGTAATAAAAATAACTGTTTATAGTTTATTACAATATAAAAACAATTGTGTAATTAATTTTTTTTCATTTGGTCAAAATAAATTTAAAATTGATTTCTAAATTTAAAATAGATAACAACTATATGACAATATTATACGATTATAAATTTATTTCGTAAAATACACAAAATTTGTGTAGATTATAAAATATTAATTGTTAAATATCATTACACAATCAATTTTATTTAAATTGCACTTGAATAATACACATTTAGAAACTAAAACCTTTTTTTAAATTTAATTTTCGTGTTTATGAAATTGATGTAATTTATATAAGATATTAAGATTATAATATTATTATTTTGATCGATGTAAAACTGTATAATTTTTTACTTTTATAAATACATGTATGTATATAAGTTAATCTATAAAAAGCGCCGTATTAAACATATTATCATAAACGTTTAAAAAAATTTCAATATATCTAACAATAATATTTTAGAATATTATTTATAAATTTTAACATATTTTATTATTATATAATGCTAAAAAAAATGCGTAGTATTTATTAATGTTTGTTGAAATTTTTTAATATACCTATTTATTATTAATTATAGTACATATAACAAAAATTAATAATGGAAAGTTGAAATAAATAATTTTTTCATTAAAATATTTAAATTATTTATAATTAGTACTTAATGAGTTGTTTTTTAAATTATCTCTTATAACTAATAGTTTCTAAAAAAAGTATTGATTGTTCATCTTTAATAGTTATATTTAAACTATTTTCGTGTTATTATGTCAAATAACAATTAGCAATACTCTCTACCTACACGTCTAATAAAAAATAATAATAAAAAAATAAATATAATATAAGAACTATAATACTATATAGAACATAGGCACCTACTCTATCATTTTAGTACGTAATATAAATTTGTAATATTACGTAAAAATTACATATTATATTTTAATTTTCATTTATGTGAATATAAAGATTTAATGATTATTGATTAAGTACTTTTACAATAACTTTACATACAATTTTATTAAAATTATAATATTATATATAGGTAATATACATTTATAATTCATAAACCATTATCATTACTGAAAGCCATATAAAAAATATTAGGTTAGAGTAATGAATATAATATAATATACCTACTACCTACTCTCATTAATAATTTGTGGTTTATTAATAAAGTACAAGTATTCGGATTAGTTTTCACAGATTATACACAATTTATTAATTTCACTAACGTTCTATACTTGTATCATAAAATTTTTTAAAAAAAAAAAAGAGAAAATTTGAAGTTCACACTTTACATAATATTACTTTTCCTAAGAAATTGTTGAATGGGTAGATGTACATAGTACATTATTATTATAAAATCAAGGAGTATAATATATTTATATGGTAACCATCAATAAAGACTAAACGATTTATGGGATGGATTTTAAACTTATATTTACAGTTACAGTAATCCATTGTGTGTAAAGCGTTAGACTACCGACAATCGTGCAATTGTAACGGTATAGGTGTAATAATTTTGAATCTTTTCGGGTGGGAGGAGGGATTTATCTCATCCTGTCGGCAGTCACCCTATTCGAATAACAAATTATTTTTATATAAAATGTATTTATATTACATATAAAATAATATTATTAACATTTAAACCATACCCATGTTTGTAATAAGCAATAACTAATAATTTTAGAAGTTTTACAGTTATAAGTTATTAAAAAAAATAGAAATAAAATAAGAACAAAATGTAATTGAATTTTTCAATATATTATCATAACATGATAATATATTAATATATACGTATATATATATATATATATATATATATAATAATTTAACATTTTTAGACCTTAAAAATATTTTCGAGTATTATCAAATAATTCAAATCACTGGGTAACGATAATCAAATAAATATGAGTATAAAAAATTTCATAGTTTCAAACCGTTATTTAGAAACATTTAAAAAGAGATCGTTTGATTCCGTGAAAGTACTGATAAGATGATGAATTTAAATTAAAATATAATAATATAACGTACGTTTAGATGCATGATATATTTTTATTTATTCCTTATGTTTTATACAATTCCAACTACACAATTAATGTTGAAATATAATCTACACACATCATACATTATATTCTGATATGTATATAATTATTTCATAATATTACATTGAGATTGAAGTATAGTAAGATTAATAAAGTATTAAAATACAATCAATATCTATAGCATCTACTTTTATAATATTGTATATTACTAACTGAAAAATTAAATAATACTAATAAATAAATTGTTTATTATTTTTAGAATTAATTTTGTAATAAACATTGAAATAATTTTTAATTTTTAATTTGAATATTTGAGTTAAAATTTACAAAATATTATTTAAAAATTATGAGTATAAAATGAGAACAAATTGTTTAATTTATTTTTACGATTATTTATTATTTCATTTTTCTATAGGCCTTATTAAATCATTTTGTATTCTTATTGTTTTAAATTTAATGACATTACACATTAAGATAAGATTTGAGTAATAAAACAAATGTTAAAATAAATGCATTTGATATCGCATTTTACTATAGATTGACCAGTATAACTAATTATAGTATACCTAATTGACATTAATTACCATACCATAATTAATATACCATAAACGAGTACCTACTATGTAAAATCGTATTATTATATTAATATATTATTCAGTTCAAAACTCAGACGAATATTTTTAAAATTGTATTTATTATATAACCAGCAACTGTTATAATAATATAATATTATACTCTAAGTAGGTACTTATATATACCTACAGAAGTTTTCAAACAGCGACTGACGGGTTAACGACCAGAAATCTTTCGTCGATCCATTTTAATGTATCGCGTATTTACGATTGGTTATAAAACGCATTTCCATCTTTTATTTTACACTGTACTCGTACCATATGTATATGTGTATGTGTATGAGTTAGTTGGTTGAATATTCTAAATATTCCCGACCTGGGGCCTAGTAAATCGAATTGCGGCGGCGGCGGTTTGCACATAATATATAATAATATTATTTCGACTATTCCTATTGTGCAGCGTGTCGCCCAGGGGATGTTATATCGGTAAACGTGAATGACAACAAAATTTTATAATAACGTAACGTGTATTATATAAAAATCGATTCGTCCTTTTACTTAGTATTACATTTGTATTACCTATCAGCATTGTTATTCGTATTGTAGTTACAAACTATGCCATCATAGTGTGGACGAGTCATATATTATATTTAGGTATAATAATATATAATGCTCCATTGTTGTTATTATATAAGGTATGATGGCTATAATAATATATTTTTCCTACTGCCTACAATATTATGTAGTATTATGCGTATATTGTATATATTATGTAGAATTACACAAAAATAAACATATGGATATAAGTATTTATATATGTATTATATAAAATATTAATGCATAACATAAGACATAAGAGACGTATAAGACAAGGGAGAACAAAAAAAAAAAAAAAATATTTCTAAGGGTTTTTTAAAAAATATAATAGGTATAAGTATAATTAAAAATTAAAAATATAAGTAGGCACCTAATTTTTATTTGAGTTTTAAAATGTTAATAAGTTAATCCATTAATAGTAATAACTAATATTATACATTCGTATATTACCTATAATAAAATTTTGTTGCACTTACCTAATTTTAATTTTAAGTTCTGAGCAAAGCGTACTTTTACATTTATTCCAGCTGCAGGCGACAGTTTTTAACAAATACAAAATTCTTTGAAAATTTTTAAATCAACCATTAACCTACTTATAATTAATTACACTTTTATTGACAACATTTAATTTTATATTTAAGTATTTATTTTTAGATAGGTAACCTATTATTTATTAAATGAGAACTAATAATTATAATTAGGGGTACTAAACATTTTTTTTTTTATTAATAGTTATGACAATTGTAAAACAATATCATTGAAAAGATATCAGTATATCATTGTAGGTAGCTAAAATAATAATTATTTTAAGAACATATTATTAGGTACCTACCTAGTCGCTAGTCTATATCAATAAACATTGTCGTTGTCGATGACCGTGGTAATTAAAAGATCAGACGCCTGAAATCGTTTCTAGTCTCCCTGAAAATATCTCTAGATCTAAACACTGCGCATAATTGACATATTGTGTAAAATAAAATACAATCTAATAATGTATAATCTATAGTCTATTCTCTATTCTCTATTTTAGATTTATAGTTCTTGTTCTATACACTCTCGTAGACTCATCTCATTTTCTTCAGTTGTTCGTTACTAGTGGTCCAAAATTACTATTTTTTTTTTTTCGTAAATGTCCACGAAATGTTGCCGTAATTGTATTTTTTAAATTTTTAGTTTATCAATTTGTATATTTAAATTACTAATAAATACTAATAATCATAATTAGTACATTATGATAAAGACATATCCACGCATCGTTTGTCTTTGTTTTATTTTTATGTAAGCGATGTGTTGGGTTCTATACAAGGGCGTATTAAGGGTTTACATATGGGGGGGGGCAGTACAAATTTGCCGCCCCTCCCTAATAATAGAACTTCTATAGTATAATAATATGATGTTTTTGATAAAATTCCATAAATGTAATGGATAAATCGTTTTACGTTTGTCCAGTTATAAGTTATTTTCAAAAATATATAATTAATAAGCCACGTGTAAACAAACAAACGACGACTTTCCCACGCAAAGTGTTAATTAATACCATTGATTATAAATATTAATATATTTAATAATAATATTTATAATCAATATGTTAATCTTAATGCTGATGAAATTACGAGTATACGCGAAAGTGTGGTTGGTAGGTAGGTACATCATACGTCTCGCCTCGTGTCTCGTGCCAAAAAACCGATATTTAGCGGAGCGCTGACTTCGAGGTGTCTCCTGACTACATAGTGCATCTGCATTCTACACTCTCGTGTTCGCTTATTGCCTCAACGATTCAAGCAATAAATTTATAATCTCCAATAAAATTAAAAATTATTTTTATAATATATTTATAATTATTATTTTATTACATAACTACCTACAAGGTATGTAGTGTATTATGTATATACATTTTATGTACCTATGTAGTTATATTATAAAATTAATATATTATTTTTATTATAGAAATATAAACTGTGAATAAAAAAGTCTACAATATTCTGCGTTATATATTTTTAATGATGACAATTTTGAAACTGTTCCAAATTGTCAGATAAAATAAAATGTTTGTGCATGGCCAAGCTATTGAAATTGTTTCTCAAAGTATATTCAGAATAAACACAAATAAGATGTTTTTTATTCATTTCAAAACTAGAGGACTTATTTGTTTTTTAAAGTTCTAAAGTCTAATCAATAATCAAAACAAATTTAAAATTATACAATAGGTAATTGAGTATTTGAGTATACATAATATATGTTTTAACTTGGTCAGTTTTTTATTTACTTATTACATATTTTATCATTAATATTAGTGAATAAAAATATTAAATAGACTTAAAAAGAGAAGTTAAAAACTTGTTCCTTAAAAAAAAAAAATATATTAATATTGTTTTAACATTTTGTTTGACATTTGAGGTGTTTATTGTTAATTCATATTTGTTCATTAATTTCAAAATGTACTACTGCCAATTGCCATTGTTTATAGCAATATGATGTAATCATCATAGGCAGTGATCATGCGGGTGGTGAAACATGTTCAGCTGCTGCCAGAATGGAAGCATCTATATTGTTAGTGACACATAAAAAATCAACAGTCAGTATGAATATAAGTTTTTGCAACTATTCTTATCCAAGTCATATTTTATTTATTTTTTAGGAGAAATATCATGCAATCCTTCATTTGGTTGTATTGGACAGGAACATCTAATGAGAGAAATTGATGCATTCGATAGTCTTTGTGCTAAAATATATGATCTTTGTGGCATACATTATAAAATAATAATTAAATTAATGTTTTATTATAAGCAATATAGGTACTTACTTAACATTAATATATTATATACCTACTTATCTGAGAATCATCTAGATTTGTTATAAATACAATTTTATAAAAAAATAGTTTTAAATAACATAATTCAATATTTGATAGTAAAAACTTGAACTTGTTCTATGTATGTGTATATGTTATGGGCAAAGTATACAATTTGGGCATTTTATACAATGCCCTTCGTATATTGGGCAATATAGAAAACGGATGAAATGATTTAATGAATAATGACATGTATTTATATTATTAGAAAATATAATCAGATACAAAAAAAATTTCATAGTTCTTTCCAAGTGGAAGGGACACTCGCTACGCCTACCGGCTCCAAGGGACTAAAAAATACCTACCTAATACCAACCCCATAGAACAGATACTGGTGCGGATAGGCAGTGGTTTCGTGTGACCTAGAACCTCGCTTCGCGAGACCTTTGGATATTTATCTATATATTACGGTCATATAAAGTCCGGGATTATACAATACACAGCGATAATTGTCTATATTCTATATTGCCCAATATACGAAGGGCATTGTATAAAATGTCCGGACAATGTATAAAATGCCCAAATTGTATACTTTGCCCGTGACATATATATCACTGGATCAAATTGAATCAACACTAGATTACTCGAACTACATTCATGCTCCGTCTATTAGTATAAGGTCTATGATTAGGTAATGCCAATTATCTTATATTAAATATTAAAATAAGATAAAAATTAAGATACAAAATAATTTACATATTTTTCTAGAATTGTATTACACTATTATATACTAATTTAATCGTACCTATATATAAATATTAAATTATTAAAATTAATTTTTAGTATCTATTGTTTATAAGTAAATTCCTATTATACAATTATATTTATTTACTTATATACACAATTTGATTATAATATAATATTAATAATTATAGGTTTAAAATTGTAGTATCAGATGTATGGGGTTTAAGAGCACAGATAGACAGAAAACTATACAAACTATATGTAAGAAATACTATTTAAAAATATTCCAAATCTATATGGGATCTGTAATCTGTAAATGATATTGTTGTAACGCAATATCAAATCAATGTACAAGAGTGTTATTAGGTAGTGAATGATACGATTGATATTTAATTAGGTATTTAAAAAGTATTGTTTTAATTGTTTGTAGAAAATGTAACCTTATTAAAAGTTAAATGTTTAGTGGATTAGTTGTCAAAGATGGTAGAATCAATTTTAAATCTTCCAATAATTTAGCCAATACTATAAAAATATTGAATTTTATAGCAAGAAAAATGAAAACAGGTACACCACCATGGATTGAAAAAATCTATTGATTTTTATATGATTTTATATAGCCTAAAGATCAAATAAAAACTTATAGAACATATACCAACAGTAAAATTCAGTAAATTGTACTTGATAATTTGAGTGTAAATAATGAAAAGTCTTTGGAATTGAAAGTAACTAAAAATTATAATTTAAGTTTTATAAAACAATAAAATTTCTTGAAATAATTTAATTTAAAAAAAAATTATTTTTATTGAATATTGTTTATTGTATTTTACTAGCTGACCGGACAGACATTATACTATCTGAAGTCTGAGCTATGAATATTTAATTCGTGCTGGATTATAATAATAAAAAAAAAAATATCAAAACTTAAGTATTTATTATTTTTGATACACATTATTAGTTTTGTATTCTGGCGTGTAAATAAATAATGTTATAGGTCTGCCAACAAGGGAACAGGCAACATACAATTGACCATGTAAAAACAATTTTCCAGATTGATGCCACAAACACCTAACTATTATCCTTGTGATTTAATTATTGACATTGCGAATGCAAAATACAGTGGAAATTGTAATACAGCTATTAAATTCAACTTTTAATATCAGGCGTGATTTTAGTGAACTGCGATGAACAAACATTTTTCAAAAAAAACTCACTAAATTCAAAACTGAATAAATCTACAGATCGAATGAATTGTGAAAAATTATGAAATGCATGAAAACAAAAACTCAACAAACCAATTAGAGTTAGAGTTGTCATGTGTTTCTTCTGCTGAGTTACTATAGTTACCAATATTAAAATTTAATTAAATTACTAATTAAATAATTCCTCAATATCTTATAGATTTAAAATTAAGTGTAAAACCTCCACTATTGACTCTTTCATTAAAAAAAAAAAAAAAAAAACAAGATAAAGGTGTTTTATAAAAATAACAAAAATTCTATATTTTTTTAAAATTCATGCACAAATCCATGATGTTAATGAATCGAATGAGTTTCTTTAGGTAAAAAATTGTAAACTGTACTACAAAATTTTATCTAGGTGTTTAATAATGGTTCATAACTTTTTACCAACAGAAAAATAAATAATAACCTACACCTAAATTGAAAGCATTTAAAAACAAGCTTTGAACTATAAAAAGGAAATTGTATAAAATCTCATGGGCCGTGGCACATATTAATAATATAATTAAATGAAACGCAAGTTTTGAAAGAAGATGATTGGTAACAGTCTAATGTTTTTAACAAAGTATGTTAAATATGGATTGCCAAGAATATAAAGGAAAAATGGCTTTGGCACAAATTCAATTATAATATATATTAGATTATAATAATCAGTAACTAAACATATAAAACAAGTATAATTTTTTTTTACCAGAGGTTTTTATCAAATTTGTAAACCCACCAGTATTATGTTATTGTATAATAGCTTTAAAGGGTATAATAAAACCATATATAACATGAATGGAACATAATAAAATATTTGTAAAAATTCAAATAATATGCAATATTGGTGGTTCAAATAAATTTTTATATTAAGAGATTTATCTAAAAATTAAATAACTTACTACATTAATATTTAAGTACCAATTACAAAATAATAATTATATAATAAACAATCACAATGTAAGACAAAAATAATTCTTAGTAATATGCATGAATAAATTCGAATAACAGGACTACATGAAGTACTTAGATTAATAACTTGAAAATAACATTTATAATAAATTTATACAGTTCGTATACTACTTCATAAAACATAATATGTTAGAAAAAAAATGTAATACAATAATAAAAATCTAGAAACAAAATTGTAATAGTGTAATACTATAATTTAAAAAAAATAAAAGCAAAATTACTATTTTCTTATTTTTCCGTTTGTATGAATATAACTAACTTGGTTTGTTTTATGATCACCTAAACTCAGATCTTCATCTGGTCCTAAAAAAAATGTTACACAAATTGCTACGTCTATAATATAGAAACAAATCATTATCTAGTACTAGTAAAGAAAAAATTAATTTTCACAAACCAAAACTAAATTAGTTCATCTTGATGATTGAAATTAATTATTTACCTTTCAAAGAATGACAGAAATTTTTTGACTTATCCCAATCTTCAACTAATGACAAATTAAACATGGAATATGCTGCGTTGCCTGTCACCTCAGCTTCAATGTTTAGGAACTTTGGTAAACGATCAAGCAACTCTTGATCCTCAAGAGCAGAATATGTTTCAAGTAGCACTAATCCTTCACATCTAAATTCAAAAATGTTAATATATTTTATTATAAATTATAATAAAATATAGATAATTATTAGTGGTAAACCTTGGATGACAAGGTGCACGATAAATATCCAGTTGAAAATACTGATTATTATGTATAAAACATCGCCTCTTTTTATAAATTGGATAATGGGTTTCATCTTTCTGTGATAATAAATTAACATAGTCTCTATGACTGAGCTGGGTCTTCACTTCAATCACTTGACCACGAACCCTTGGCCTTCGAATTGTATGAGTATAATTCCAATGGCCTGTAATTAATTAAAATTATAGTCGCAGCTATCGTACAAATAAATAATTTTTAAAAGACCTTTCTGTCCACGTTTTCGTAATCGAGCTTGCATATTTTTTGTATATGTCTGCAAATAATTATGAGAGACCTCAAAATCTTGATACGGAGGAAATAATTCATTATTGGGTACGTCCTTCACTAACCATTTACGTTTTTTTGAGTTTGTTGCTAATCGATCACCAGTATCTAGGCCCAATTTCTGACAAACAGCCTGTAATATTTAAAATTAATACAAGTATTTTAAAGAAATAATGAACATTTTATTAATATCTACAGCTATCATTCTGCATATTTTATTTTCAAAATCGGATGAATTATCAATAACATCAAAGTATGGGTGTCCTATCCAAGATGCAGATGCTTTGACATCTAAACTTTTAGCTAAAGATACATCTTCTCTTCTACTTGTATGATCCTGAAAAAAATCAAACCCATTAATGATAATATACATATATTTATGTTTAATTTATTTACCTCAGTTGTATAAAAATCTTCAGCCCCACATGCAGCAGATACCATATGTATAATTTGATTGTAACGATTATCTCTCAAGTCAACCATATTTAGTCCATTTTCTTTCATAATCAAATCCCATTTATCATTAGGTATATCTATATAAATAACAAACAACTATTTGTTTTATTAAAACAATTACATTAATTCGGGAAAAAATAAAAATATGTTTTTAGGATTTTTTAATGAACTTATTTTAAATTATGAACATTTCTTATAATATATTAGTACTTATATTACATAAAAAAAGTTAAATAAGGCTTGTGTATAATTTAATTTTTTTTTTTTTAGTAATTCAAAAATGCATTAATACCCGACAAGAATATAATTTATTTACTTTTAACTCAATGTCATATTTTATTTGAATTTTAATAGTTAAATTAACAATATAAAAAAATTAATGTAATTTATATTAATTTAAATGAAGAAAGACTTATTTTTTATTTATTTAAAGAACATTATACTGTCAGTAATAATTATAATTAGAACACATAAATTATTGCTCATAGAAAAATATACTCAAGTTTTTGGTTTATATGATCTTTTATTGAATATTTCACACTTCTTTACTTATTAGTGGGATTAGGGATGTTAAACTTAAGATCTGCAAAATAAATGCTTAAAAATGTACCTAAATATTATATACATTAAAGTTCAAAACAGTGAAATAAACAAAAAAAAAAAAAAAAAAAAAAACAATCTCAAACTTATTATTTATAATTTATGAATTTTTATCTCTTTTATTATGAGTTTTTTGAAAAATAAATATCTAAATATTTCAAATAAATAAAAAAAATATATATATATTATCTAACATAATTATATAAATTACTGTAATGGTAAGGGTTTTCTTAAATTTTTTAAATATTTAGTTTTATTTGTAATTTTACTTATAAACAGTAAAACACATAAAATAATAGTTTTCATCAGTAGTTGAGTCTTTATATTATTTGTAATATAAAATAAAATGCAAAAAATAGATAGTGTATATGAAAAAGAAACAATTGAATTAAATTATATATTATATAAATTTATTGCAATATGATATAAATTTCTATAAAACTAATAAGCTTAATATTAAGCCCAAAATAATAATAAGATTATATATAAATGCTTTACGTCTTATAATTGTATTACATTTAAATCTATAAATCTAGGACACCTTAGTACCCCTAGTACATACGGGTATATACATACAGTGCTTGAATTAGAAAAGTAGAGGATAATTGGACTTTCAAAAGTATTCATTAGTTTGTAAAAAACATTAATTTAAAATAAAATTTGCTTAAAAATAAACAAGTAAATTGCATGTATTTATGATATATAAATTACAGTTATCAAAGTAACAAGATTAAAATATAATATACAAGTATTATTTATTTTTATTGTAATTCATATTATATTTTATTGTAATTCTATATACCTAGATAATAAATATAACATTATTATTTTTAATACAAATTTATGTTATATTATATTATTGCAATCATAGGCTTATTCCTCTCATTCCTTTCATTCAAAAACATGACTGGCAAAATTTGATTCCACTTGTATTATCATATTTATTCAAAATATTCAAAAAAATTGAGTGGGTTGTATTTTTACTTTTTTTGTCTCGCTCAATTATACGTTTATATGTTTAGTACGTGCAATGCATGCGAAAGAGGTCAAGACACGCTTATGATTGCAATAATTGTATAATGTATAATACATAAATAAAAGCTGTTATATTTACATGCAGCGGCATCCATAGCACCTCTGTCACAAATTATTAGGCAGTCTTGTTCGCAAGATTCACCCAATTCAAAAAATGTACTTTCTATTTGTAACATACATCTAAGAAGATTCTCTTGAAATTTATGAGCTGTAACGTAAATGAAAATAATATAAGACTAATAATAACCATTTTTCAAGGACATGACACATTAAAATAGTATTAAGCTTAATAGCTTACTAGCTTAGGCTTATATCAGTAAATTGTATTTCCCCCATAGCATTGTCAATACAATTTAAAATAACTTATGGGGTTTTTAAAATCAATATTTTTAGATAAATGACAAATGTAATATAACAATATTTTAGAATAATTTTTAAAATGTTACAACATTATTAATTTCTAATATATACTGAGATGGATTAAAATGTACTTGTATATTAAAAATTACTCAATTCATGGTCACCACGTTATAAAGGAAATGTATGAATTGCTGAATGATGTATATGAATAACAATTAAAGTTTTGGAACAATTATGTGCGACATAACACATAAACGATAGGGTAAAAATAATAACAGTGACATAGTAAAAAATCTACTTATAATTGAATTTGGCATTTTACCAATATATGTAGGTATAATATAAATGCAAATAGTTTATCCTTAACAATAAAGGATATAATTTAAATTCAAGTGTATACAAATTATATAAAAATAAATGATGAAATAATATATAATTCATTTGTGATTACCTTGATTCTCTGATAACTCGGAAAATTTGACTCCTCCACTATAATAAAAATAAAACAAAATAGAAATATACATATAAATCTTAAAATATGTAAAACTCAAAAAGCAAATCCATTAGATTTATTATTTTACAGGTTGAATATAGATTTTTTAAGATAATGAATATATAAATTATATAATAAAATAATAAACAAGGTATTTATATTATAAAACCAGTATGAAAACATATCATATATTTGAAATTAAGCATTTTTTTTCTTAGAAAAATAATAATTTCAAGTAATAATAAATGTAGTAATGAAGCCATATATATGTATAAATTCATTCATTTACATTTTTTATTCAGTCACTTTAAATTTTAATAAAGAGTTCTATTAATTATTATGATTTATTGTAAATTAAAAAAAAATAAATACAATTTACAATAAATTATTTCCAATTTGTGATTTTAAAAATATTTATACCTCAATAGAACATTGGCAGTCTCTGGAACTCTATATACCTAAAATAAATATTCAATTTATATTCTTATATAATGAAAATTTATATTTATTTTTACCTTCCAACCTAAATTTTCAAAAAATGTACATAATCGTGATTGCCCTGTTGTTTTGCCTCCACAAGGACCTAAAAATATATTACATTATTTCATGTCTATATTCTATAACACTACAAATAAATATCTGATATTTTGATTTAATAATTTATAGATTTATTTTTCTTTATAAGCTTGTGTGCGTAACATTTAAATTTCTCAAATAAATTAGATAAAACGTATCTAGGAAATGAAAATGAACATATAAATAAAATCATACTTGTATACCTACATAATATATTATAACAATATGTCAAGTTTAGGTACCCTCGTATCATTGATACTTTTATTAATTTTTATAATTGTATTTATATTAAAAAATATTCATATCTATATAATAATAACTTTTATGATCTCTAAATAAATTCAGGTAGATATATCATGGTAAATATGATAATGATGAATATCATTGCCCATTTGTATATAATATTATATTTTTCTTACAGTTCAAGGAGGACATACTTTTTAAATTATTCATTAGGTAAGTTCATTACTAATATTTTTGTTTGAATATTAAACATTATGTAATTAGGAGTATAAATATAAATATATGATATTATGATATTAAATTGTTTACATTGGTAGAAATATAATTAAAAAATAAGTTTTAATATACAAATAAATAATAAAAAAAATATTAATATTTTAAATGGGTATACCTAAGTATTTTATTTTTATTGTACATGGCATGCAATAATTGTAAATGTAGTCACGTGAATATATTTAAGTAAAATTTGATGTATGAAAACTTAAAATGTACCTACCTATACATAATTTATGACTAAGATTTGAATTATTGTTCAATGACACTTCAATCATTAAATTATTGAAATATAATACCTTATACTAGATGGTTATTATTTGATAGTTTGTTACTTAAACTTAATTAGGTATAGTTAATACGAGTATAATTAATAATATAATATAATTAGGATTTTTAGAACTTAAAACTTACAGATGAAATTTATATAAATTGACCATTATATTATGTGTAAATCACTGAAATAACTCCTAATATTATTATAAATGTTCATATTTTCAATAAATTTAATCGTATAATCAAATAATTTTATCATTACAATTGTTACAATTTTTGTAATTAAAATTTAATTACATTTAATTTATTTATATCAAAATAAATCTTGACAATTTTTCTTTTTTATAATAATTATACAAAATACAGTATACACTTGTTTTACTACCTACTTTGGAAATAAATCCTTGGCAATTACAAAATCATTTTACTTTTTATAAAAAATAAAACAAGGATTTCTTAATTTTATATAAAATAATAATCTACATATTTAAATGAAGTTTATTGTGTATAATAAGTCTTGATAAAAATACACAAATAATATTATTACTGGATAGTGAGACTGTGATAGCTTAGCTGCATAGAAAAACTTATTATTTAATATTGTAATTATCCTACAACTAGAAAAAAAGAGGTTGGTAATGTATAATTTGGTAATAAGATAAAATAAACATAAATTATAATTTTAGTTTATTATTTTACGTTTTTAACGTACCTCTGTATATCATTAAATTTTACAATTATTTTATTTGTACTTCAAAGCAACAATTATTTATTTTAATATACAAATATTGATTAATACTACCTATTATCATTTAAAATAAAATCAAACACTTGTGAATAGTACCTATGCTGTTATGAAATGAAAAATTATTTTTGTAGGTAAATTTAAAATTGAATTTTGAAAGTGTTATAAAATTTGCATTTAACATTGTGCATATAGTAATAATTATAGTTTAAATATTATGGTTAAAAATATGATCATAAATGAAGGAATTAAATTTTTTATAAGGTAAAAGTAAAATACAACACAATTAGGTAAATTGCATACTATAAGTATAATTTTTAAAGATCAACAGACAACAGGTCAGTACTAAATAGTAATTAATAAGATCAAACAAAATATAATTAATAATTAGGTATCAAAAATAAAAATTGTGCATGGCCTATATATATATGACATATATATAATATGTATACAAGTATATACAAATGTACCTATATACCTAGGTAAATTAATAATTTATTGGTTAGTATATGTTAAGTATAATTTTTGAGTTAAACTCCAGAAATAATAAAAACAATTTAATTAATAAAAATATATTTTATTTTCAATAGGAAAATTATTAGTTTTTTTTTAATATGGATATACCTACCTATTAAAATAATATTAATGAATAATGGTCATAAAAACTTATCGTATAGTCATTTATTTCTATAATCATTAAAATATTGGTCTTCGAAAAAAATACTAGATACCAATAATAAACTAGTTATAGATAAAAATTTAAACTTCGTTAATATAATTCTTATTAATAAAAAAAAGCTATTCGTTTAAAATGTGTAGGTGGTACTTTATAATTATAAATGATAAAGAAAACATATGCCGCTCCTCTACTTTGTTGAAGATAATAAATGCTTAGGTATGTTTTTTTAAAAAAAAATATAATATAAAATAAACATAAATGTATTTAATATTAATTTTAGACAAATCAATAAACTATCACAAAACAGTTACTTAGATTTTAGAATTTATTTTTTTTAGAATAATAAAATTACAAACTTAGTTAAACCAAAAAATATTTGTATAATTTAATATTTATTCACTTCTCTATATTTAGTATGAATAATAATTTTAAAAAAATATCAAATAAGTAGGTAAAAAAAAAAAAAATATTAAATTATTGAGAACAAGCACGATGCATATCATGAGTATAATATCAAATAAAATCAATTTAACAGTTTATACAGAATACAATATAAGTAATATTAAAATATTACATATGAGCATATAGTATACTCGTATACTAGAAAATATGAATATTATTTTAATAAAATAAAATGATAATTTATAATTGTTATTAATGATTATTATTATCAAAATAGATAATACATATATAGAAATGCATAGCTTCATTAATTTATTTTTTTTACGATGAAAATAAAAGATTATTTTTTTCTTTTAAATAATATTCTGATACGTACGTTACACAAAATATAATCAGTAAAATAATTATTTATATTTTTTTTAGGTTAAAACAGTTTTATACTACCAACAAAATAATATAAAAATAATAAATTATTATTATTAAAAAAAAAAAAAAAGCCAGGATTAAACTCAATAATGACATTTTATAAAATATTTAACGCCATATATTTGATTTATATAAAAATCACACACGTTTATACGTCATATGGAGTGTGTTTGCATAATAATAATATTTATATTTATTTATTTAATATGAATAAATTACGTAAGTTTATGTCAACTAAAATCATAAAACGAATTAAAATTAAAATTAGTTTACTTCTTGTGGTCTGTTTTATAATTATATAATATTTTATACGATCACATAAATTTTATTATTTTTACTATCACGTGTAACTGTAATGTAAATATATTTTTGCAATGGGGCAATAGTTCAATAAAAAGTCTTAAGATAGGTGGTACCTACATAAAGTGCATTCTTAAATTAATTAATTGTGCAAATTATTGCGCCATTTTTTAAGTAAACATTGTAATGTACTGTTGTAATTAAATTAAATTATACGCAACCAATATAATATGCATTTAATAAATTGTTATTTGGACTAATTATTTAGGATTATTTATTAAACGGAAAAGTACTTAACCGTACTTAACTTAAAATAGAAAATAAAAAAAGAAGCAATTAATAAACGATAAATGCGAATTTGTAATCAATAGGTACACCTAATTATTTTTATTAACGTTTTAATGACCATTATATTATATTAACTAATAGGATTTTAATTTAAACTTAAAACACGTAACAATTATTAATTATAAATATACACTTACCAAATAGGTAAATTTGTTATAAAAAGTATAATAGACAAATAAAGAATATATAACAATATAATAATTATAATATTATTGTTTATATTTTCCATATTTGTATACTAAAACAATACAATGTCATATGTGAACGACACGATATTTTTTGGTATTTAGTACCACATGGTTTTTCTATGATAACACTCCTCTTACCATGTAATTTTTAAACAATAAGTATTGTGATATAAAGAATATTAATGAATATATAATGAAGTATTTATATATGTTTAAATTTGCCGTCTGTTAAATTCAATATTTACGAGATAAAAACATTAACGATATTACCTAAATTTAACTATAAATTATAGAATATAAAATTCAAATAATTGCAAATAATATTATAAGGTAGGTATACGTATTATTTGGAACAGGGTTTAGTTAACTGTAATAAGATTTAGAGGATTGCTAAGTGTGATATTGTTTGAATAAAATGTCCTCCGCAAATAAATATTTATTAGAATATTAAACACTATGTTAACAGGAAAAAGACTAGTATTTTAAATATAATATACTTAACAATTTAACAATATGATTTAAATAAAAGTAATAGTGTAAATGAGTAATTACTAATTAATCAAAAAGTTGTCAAAGAATACTCTTGGTAAGATATACACGCCAATTGTATACCTAGGTATATCGTATATACCGAGGTATAATATCATTAACCTATTCATATTTTAGGCCCTAACGCCTATGCAATAAATTTGATTTTTAGTTTGCGAAATATATTCATAATATTTTATTTGTTTCATCCTACCCACTCGCATTATAGAACTATTGTAGTGGTGATTATTAATACAAAACAAATTAATTCTTTGGGTTATTAATTTATTATATTATCTTATATTATATCAATATAGGTTACTGTTTTATCGAGAAGGTATTTGGAGTATAATAATAATAATCATTGTACATTTAATTTTTTTTTTTTTTAGATGCATTCTAACAGAAACATTATGTATACGTATATTGTTTTTTCGTAATTTTACTGTATTAACTCTTTCAATTGAAATTTTAAGAAATAACTACCCAATAAATATTATAATCAATTAGCAACGCAGTCAGAGAACACAGTATTAACTGGGGTATAAAGGTAATTAAATACATAACGTCGTAACATAAATATTAATAATAATAATAATAATAATAATAATAATAATAATAATAATAATAATAATAATAATAACAATAATAATAAACGTATTAATTAATATAGGTAATTAATAATATTATGTTATTTGGCCATGGTATATACTATATATTACTCGATATATTATGATTATTATGAGTATTATTTACGTTATATTGATTATAATTTATAACTTTATTTCTGTCAATTTATTTTAACTCCCAATCGAAATAAAGAATATAGGTAGGTAGGTACCCTATGACTATTATTTTATATCATCTTACTAATTGAATATTTAATATTCTGTCAGTGATAAACAAAAAATCAAGTACCTAGTAAGTAGTAGTTTAAAAATAAAATTCATACTTATTACATATTATATACTCGTACATACCATCACACTAAACAATATTAAATTAAAATATATATAAAATAATCAGTCATTTTGTTGTTGTTTTTTTGATGCTCTAGCTTTTTTAGCTGCAATATTATCGTCTTATCGCTTAATTAACTTTTTTTTTTTTCAACGGTGACCGATGAAGTATTACAGAGAGTGACGATAAATCGAGTGACGGTTAATCGAGTTTCTACTGTACAGCATAGATACCATACTACGATATGTATTAAGGACTAAGCTCGGGACTAAGGTTGTTATGTAAACAAACAAGAAACCTTAAAAAAAAAAAAATTCGAGGTTATTTTCGAGTATATTATTATTACCTAGTTATAAATACGAATATTTATCGGTAAACAATTATAAAACTAAAGAGCAAAAATAAAAGACTACATAATATCTACGATAGTTACAGTGAAGCGACAATCGTAAAAATTATATTAAATGAATAGACGATAAAAAATGTAAATCTTTTAAAAATATATACATACCTAATTATATAAATTTAACGAATATTTTTAGATGAGCGAAGGGAAAAATGTATTGGTTTTACAATGGTATGACTTTCTTTTTATGTATGAAGACACACTTTCGACCAGAAATAAAGCACCGATTTTCACAAATAGCATATGTTTCCGATTTGAAAGTGGATGTATAGTTGCTTCTTTATTTAGATCATTTTTCGAATTTCTCAAAATTGACTCTATATGCGATAGGAAAAACGACCAAAAAATGATGAAAAAATGGCATTTTCACGGAAATTAAAATATGGCGAAATCGATTTCGAAATTTTACGATAACTCAGGCAGGCAATTTTGAACTTAAAGACTTGAAATTTTAATGGATGTTCACATAGGTATAATATATATGTAATAAAATTTTGCAAACGTTACGTTAATTTTTCTACAAAATATAGAAATTTGAATTTCTGAATTCTTGTTTTTATCAAAATAATGTTCAATAAAATTGGAAATTTTGGGTTTTAAGGTCTGAAAATTTTACTGAAATAAGTATATGCACATATTATTTAATAAGATACCAAAATATTAGTAAAAACCCAAGTCTCAATTTTTTTTATAGCATTTTGAAGTTGATATTTTTAGTGAATTCGAAAAACTAAGAATCCATATAATTAATTCTAATTTTTTTTTTCTTAATACTTTTACAATAATAATTACCTAATTAAGAAGAACAAATATTCAACATTTTATTGAAGCATATTTACATTTTGGCTAACATAGTTACGAAATATTAGAAAATCCTCCGAAAAATCTCAAATATCATTTTTTTTTTTTTTATACATGTTTAAAGTTGAAATTTTAGTAAAATCGATATTTTAAGTATTTATATGGATTCATCTTATTATACGAGTATTTTGATATTTTACAACAATGTTAAATAAAATAGAAAAAAAATTTTGAAGACTTTTGAAAATTTTATTGAAGCTCAAATACATATTATTTAACTCAGTTCCAAATAATTGTGAATATTACATTTACGATTTTTTGTTTTCTTTTTGTTTTTGTTTTTTTTATTTGTAGCTGTTTAAAGGATAAAAAGACAAGCTGATATTGCTGTGGAAGGGATACAAGTCTAAAGAGGATAGTGTTGAATTTTGATTAAAATTTGAATGCAATGATAAATCATTACATTCGAGAAACGATTCTGAGCGAAATACTGTCATAGATTAAAGTATTTGGTGACTCACTTGGGTTGGTTTAATGAGCATTTATTATAATGAACGTAGAGACTGTATGAATGTAAAAATTTTAATAAAAATTCTACATTATTCTCTTTATATCTGCATCCCTTCCACTTTTTTAAATTATTTATTTAGTATTAAAATATCAATAATATAAACGAAAATGATGGAAATTGTATAGCTATAGTAAGAAATTAATAACTAAAAAAATTTGTTTTCTAAAAAAAAAAAATTAAAATTATGATTATTTTATCCATTTATTAGAAGATATAAAATATTATAACTTATAATTTTTACTATTTTATAATTTATAACTTATAAGTATTGTAGTTTCATACTTCAATAGTAATTAATACGAGTTCCTAGCTAGTTACTTTCAATTATTTAAAAATGTATTTTTTGAGTACAAAAATACGCCAATACCCCTCCCCCTACCAGTACATTGGAAGGGAATACTTTATTGGATATTATAATATAATATATAAATTTATTTTATTTATTCATAACGGGATTCATAATCAAAAAAATCCCAAATTTATTCATGAACTGAATATTTATTATAATATCGCACTTAATGTGTATCGATAGTTTTAAAAGACATGTAGGTAATAAAAAATAAATAACTCCACTGGTAACCCCGGACCGAATCTAAAATCTAAATCTAATTTTTTGAAGAACAAGAGTTCTTAGATAAAAAAGCATCCAACTTTACGTTATAATAATAGAACATACGGGTTTAAATAAATACAATTATGTCCTAATTAATTATTTTTCATTCAAATGTGTTAACAAAATTAAAATGGTATTTATTTCAAAATACAAAACCTACCCAATTGTCGATTTCAAAACATTATAAATGAAAAAAAGAAATATTAATATATCTACAAAAATATTTATTATTTGTATTCAATAATTATTTAATCTTTGAAAACTATTAATAACCGTATGTACTGAACAAGTATAATTATTATGAATAGGTAAGTAAATTTCTAATGAAAATTTACCAAAAATTTTCTGTAAAAGAACGAGCAAAAACTAGATGACCACATCGAATAAAAAATATATATTAACAATAAGTTTAATATTATAATTAAATAAAAATATAGAAATATGATTGATAATAAAAATTATCTAATATGGGTGTGTAAAGTCGGAGTGTTAAATTGGTTCAACAAAATAAAAAATTCACATCAATGTTGATTACGGAAAACATCGAACTAGTTTAAACAGGACTGGATCAAGAGGTGGCTACAGTCACATAAATCGTAATTTGAAGAGGAATTCATCGTCTAATTAAAAAAAAAAAATTTTGTGTGAAAACTGAAAGGGCCTCGTCAAAAGTCAAAACCCCTCTCAAATTTTGACGGGCCCAAGTTTACATTCTGTTATTGTTTATTTAAAACATTAAATACTATTCTTATAACAGTGCAAGTACAGTTATACAGATTTTGTTTATGACGATGGGAATACTTTGATAAAATTAGGGTAATCACAAAAATTATCGACCCGGCTATATTAATATATTAATTCAAAAATAATATCTAATCAATTATTTAATAATCTAGGTATTTAATGGCAAACAGCAAAGTATCAATCTACGTAGAAAAATAAATCAATAAATTAAAAAAAAACGCTATAGTTTCTTGATATTATTATTTATTTACGATTAATCGTAGAAAAAAGTGTTTAGTGTGTTTAATTATTAAAAATCTAATAATTAAGATGTAAACACAATAAGTCCATGCTTTATTTCTATTTTGTCACCACACAATAGCGCGCGTACGAACACGGGCAAAAATCGGAGAGGACTCTGAAGGCTAAGTCCCTCCAAAAATTAGGTATTTGTGTTCTACGCGTATAAAAAAATATATTAGGTATATTATTTTTAAAAAAATATTAGTTTCCTTGAAATTTTCATGGATGAAAAGTTACGATAATTTATTTATTGTCCAAAAACACGTGTACGATAATAACAAGAATAATATTATTAAATACCATTTAAAAATTATAACACAAAGAGGCAAGTGTTAACTTTTATTATTATTATTATTATTATTATTTATAGCCTTTGTAAAATAATTGAAATGATAAAATTAGCAGATAAAAAAAATCATATTTTCGCAAATATTCAAAGAAGGCGTAGAAATTAATGTACAGATACTACCCATTAATAGTACTACGTACGATAAATAATATTGTAGGTATAATAGTAAAACAAAATATTAAAATAGCGAATATTATATCGTATTATTTTCTTGACAACCACACAATAACCATCATTGTCTATACGGTTACTGTTTATATACCAATAATAAAACAAAATGCAGACACGAGAGTACGACGACTACATAGTAGGTACGTGTATTAATATTAAAAACGTATAGCAATAGTGGGCGCGAGAAAACCGGTTTCAGCAATTATTTGAAAAAATATATAACGATAAAAATCATTGATGACATGTGTGACAAAAATTGTTCAAGGAGAAAAATTAAATCAAACCGAAGCCAAACACGAATGAGTAACACAAGTTTTAGTTACCTATAAACATTATTATTTTGTAATTAAACATACAAGTATATTGTTTTATATAATTATTTCATGCCCGTTACTATAACGTGTTAACGATTTATCTGTTATCTGTAGGACTATTATATTTCCAACGCGTATTTCTTCTCCGAGGCTTAACCATATTAACTGATCCCTTAAAAATATTATAACTCCTATAACTATTAACTGGTACTTCGTAAATGCTTTCGGTTTATTTTCTCGATTATTTATAATTTACCAATATTATTCATTTATTCTATAGGTACAGATCTATATTTTCTTTTTGTTATTCGTCCAATTTTCTCAAACTTTTTAATTTTTAATATAATATTACGAGTATAATTATTATAATAAATTTTAGGTTTAGGACCATTTTATTGGTCAGTAAGTACGTCGTGTGCTTACCGCCGGTCAATACGATTTTGTAGAGCTTCTTGATTTTTCCGTCCATGGCGTGCCGTGTGCGTCCTTCTATCACCGAGGAATATTGCGAAGTGCGCGCGGCAAGTTCGTACTCCGTGCGGCGAGCTGCTCCGGCAGGATCTGGTCGACTTCTGTGGCAAGCGTTGGCGGCGGAAATTGCGAACAACGGCGCGGGACCATGTGACTTTTGTGCAGCGGCGGCGGCGGCGGCGTTGTCGTTCACTTGTCGTGACTAATTTTGGTAGCCGTCGTTTGCGCCACTACGAACCGACGACAAATCGATTCGGACGATGAATTTTCAACGACGTAGTTCATAATAATTCCCCACGATCATAAAATTGCCATCATTGTTATCGTTATTGAAATTCCGACATAATCATTATAGCGCGATGTTTATTTTTTTCTTGCTAGTAGCATCTATAATAATAATAATAATATTATTATTATTATTATTCATGAAGGCAGAATAATGAAAACCTAGTGCGGAGACGGACGCGCGGGCGCGAAAAGATAACTCCTCGTGACCGTTGAGCGTTGACTGTGGTAGTGTGGTGGACGACTTGTCGTCGTGCCAAACGCGTACGACGGAATTAGTATGAACGATTCACGCGTGAGCACCGAAATCACAACTATACACGGTCGTTACTCGTTACTTTTTCTAAAAATTTAATACTTCACTTGTTGGACATGGCCATCGAACCAGTCGGCGATCGGTGGTGTTACTCAGTTGGACTCCGAACGCCAGCGCCAGGCTGGTTTCCTTGGCTTATCACTTTATCACAAGAATATTATACTATACATGCGCGGCCTGTTATCACTCATAACCGCCCACCCTTCCGTGAAAAAATAAAAAAGGGGAATAACACCACTTTTACCGAATTAGTCCAAGTCCAAGCATCTACGATTTACCCCTACTGCATAATTACTTATCAATGACCAATAGGCAATAACATGTGTTTAGCCTAAATTTAAATGGACCAAAAGAATAATTCCTCCAAAATAAAATAACTGTTAATCAATAATATTATTATGAAATAAGTAAATAACAATCATGGGTGAATGTGTCATTTGACATTTCCTGTTGGGTAACAAACTAACGATTCGACGTGGTTTTGCACAACAAATCTAGGGATATATTCAATTTACGGAGCGACGAGTCCAACCTCGCGCAATACTTACTCACCCAATGTAATTTATTGTAATTTATTATTATTGACATTCCACAATATTATTTGTAATTCCTATATAAAATATTTATTACATTACGCACATTTCCTCATAAGGCCATGACCAAATGTTCCGAGGTACAGTTAAACATTGGATAATGTGTAAATTGGAAAAAGTAGTAGCAACCCGCAAAAAAAAAAAAAAAAAACGCCAGCTGCAGCAGCTGCTAAATAATGAATCGACGTTATCAGCGTTATCGCAGTTATCATCCGTCGTGGCCGTCGTCGAAGACATAGAGTAATATTACTCTATGGTCGAAGACGACACCCGAACGTAAACAGGTTGTTCCCCCATGACGTAACAATTCAAACGAAGATTGATTTTGAAATATGTATATTATTTTGCGATTTTATAAAAATAGTTTTCACATTTCAATCGTTATTCGTCGTTATATCCGATTATCACAGAATATAAAAATATTGCTTTATATCGCTATTCGACATATTATTATTGAGTCGATAATTTATTAAACTCGAATATTTTAACCAGTGTCGTTTCGAACAAAATCCATAATACCTATAAAAATAAGCGGGCAATATAATACGATTTGATATTGATCCCTTATTCGCCGGACACGCGTTTTAATGACACTTATCAGTTATCAGACTTCAAACCAAATACTATAAACCATGACGAAATTTTATTATTACGATTATTTCGTCATGCTATAAACGTTCAAATTAACGATTAATCGTATATAGTATTTGTCATAGATAAAAGATTATTTGTTTAAACGTACTCATTTTATTCGTTAATATTTTCACGGTAGAAGACTTGAAGTATAATCAAATCGTTCTTAAAGGTGTTGTACGTTTCAATAATTCTTTTCCGACCGTTTATCCTTAACCTTTCACTCGTTAGTTTGTTCTTCGTTAATAGTTTGCTAATATTTCAAGAAACATGAATTATGACGATTACGAATTTGTATTCGAGGATGACATTAAGGAAGAATGTAAACCCGTCATGGATAAAAGTGAAATTTGTTGTTCAAACAAATGTATGTTGTTGTTTGACGACGATTTTAAGAAATGTTTAAAAGATAAATTATCGTCACTGAATAAAATGGAAAAACAAATTTATTTGTTTGCAATGATCTCTATAAATGAAGAAGAGATAAACTCTTCATCACGTGTGAAATCTTCAAAGTATTTCAAATACACCGTCAAAGAGTACGGAGTTTCACGTTCAGTATGTAAAACTGCGTTTATTGAGCTACATGACACAACTCCTGCATACGTGCGTACCATATGTATAAAGATGAGTAAAAAACATTTATTACCTACGGACGACCGTGGAAAACATAGAAAAGGCGAAAATGTAGAATTAAAAAATTTGATAGAAAAACATTTATTAGAAATATTAGAATCGCCCGATGTAAGTTAAATTTATTTAATATATCTAGGTATATATTAATGTATATTTCAACATAAAATTTTTATTGTATATTTTTCAGATTTTCAAATGTTGTAAAAAAAACATGGGTCAACCCAATGTATATAGGTTGTGGCTTGATTATAAAAAAAAACATGACAGTTAGTATAGTGTATCACACAAATTATTATTATACTTATTTTAATTATTTTGTACGTTTATTATACGATTAGTCAATAATGTAAACTATTATTAAAATATGAAATGTCATATTCTAGTAGTCCATAAACTTCAATAGAATAGTCTTATATTTTAATATTTTTTTTATCAATTTGATTACTGATCGTTTATAGTTTAACTTACAGTAGGTAAAGATCACACACTTATTTATAAATTAATTGATTTGAGCAAGTATATAACAGAAAATTAATAATTTCTTATTAATATTAATTAATAAAATATCACATAAAATGTATATTATCTTGTTATTTTTCATTTAAAGTACTTTTTGGTTACTAGACAGTTATATTATACGTATATAAATATTTTTATTAAATATTACCTTGAATGTAGGTTTTAAAGAATAAATTGTTTTCATTAAAATATTCTGATTTAAAGTATAAAAAGTTTGATTAGTAAAAAATTTAATTTAATGGGCTTCATTTATAATAATTACATTTATTTATTGTATAAGGCACATTAAAAAAAAAAAAAAATATGTTTTAACGATTTAAAACAGCTATTTTGATAGATGAACTATTTCATATTATGTTATCATAGAATAAAGACGAATAAAATAAAAATGAAATAATATAATTTAAATAATTTTCTTAGAGTATTAAATTATTATAAATATACCATCGACAAAAATATTATCTGATATTGCAGCTTTAATTATTTATAATTATTTTAGATATTATTTAAGACTAATTAAATTTAAAGAAATACCTAACATATTTTATTACTTTTAAGTACTTATTGCAGGGGCGTACACACGGAGGGATATGAGTGATAGACTCCCCCTATAACTTTTTCAAATATAAATCATACGATATAGTAATTACAAATTAAAATATTAAAGTAGGTATTAAAAATAAAACGCAGAAAATATTTATTTAAATATATATCAATAATATTTATCAGTGACAGCACCATAGATAATCTACATTTTAAAAATGATTAACTCAGTACCTAATTAATTATTTTTAATCCAACTGAAGTATTAACGGGATACCTAATCGGCAATCGATATTCGTTTTATATTCATTTTTACATTATTGTTTTAGTATAAAGTATTCATAAAAATTAATTATGTCAAAAAATACAAACTTTTTTGTTTGAATTTAGATAAAAAAAAAAATAGATGAATTGGCAATAAAAACAGAGAAAATTCAATATATTACTATAAATATATTAAATTCATTTATTTATATGCCTACACAAAATCAAACGAGTTTAATTTTACGTTCCCCCTCCCCATAAAAAAATCGTGTGTACACCCCGTACTTATTGAGTAGATTGAGTATTGAGTAAAGCCAAAGAAATATTCGATATAATAGTTACATTTTCCCTTTCAATATAATTAAGTAAATTAAAATGAATTTAATTAAATATTATGATTTCAGGTAAAATACATATAACAACATACCACAGATATTTACAAAAATTGATTACACCAGATATCGCAGCAAAATTTATGTCTGCAAAACTAGCAAAAGATATTTCGGATAAAGTAAAACGTGTATATGTTAAAAAAAAATGAACAGATGAATAAAATACACTATCTAGTGGTAATACTAATTTATTTAAAACAAAATTTTTTTTAATAATTAAAATAAAATAATATTCAGCAATATGATATATTATATAAACATCTTTTTTAATTATCGATTGTAATGCCATTGTAACATCATAATTATTGTAATAGTTTATTAGAATTTCATGTAGTATACTATTATTAATAAACAATGTACATCATTTATTTATTTTTAATGTATATATATATATATATTTATATGGACGGGTGTTATTTACCAAGTAGCCATCATGTTGTGAACTGTGATAATGGTAAAAACAATTAAATCCTTCAAAACTACAAAATTAATAGTTATCTTATACTGATGTAAAACCAGATTGTGCACTCGAGCCAAGAACAATACACAATCGTGAACACCAATTTGAAGTCTCGATAGTACAGACTATCGAAACGATTTTTTTTTTTTTTTTTGAATAAATGTCGAGTGCACGATCTGGTTTCACATAATCTGTGGTATAACTGACGAGATAACGCGTCCGAGTGTATTTATTTTTATATTTAGTATATAATTTATAATATCAAGCAATTTAATATTATATGTAATAATAATTTTATAATAATTAAAATAATTATAATTTAGTTTAGTATATTATATACATATCACTGTATTAAGGTCATAAAATACATTTATTATTAATTTTTGTACTTATAAGTAAATATTATTGCCAACAAATTTATCTTGGAACTGGGAGTAATTCTTGCCTTAATTATTGTGTGTGTGTACCTATACATAATATACAAAATAATTTAATTGAATCAAATATATAAAATACTAATATATATGTATTAAAATTTTTATGGGTACTTAAAATTTGATTTTTTTTTTTTTATTACACGTTAAATAAATTTAATTTAAATTAAACACTAATTTTGTGAAGTAAATAATTGTTAGATACAAATATAATACATATCGAAAAAAAAAAAACTATAATATAAAATTAAATCCCCTTGAAAATAACTTTAAATTTGTAACCGATAAAATTATATTATATATAAAATTCTTATAATATAATTTGTTTAAAAATATTTTTACTTTCATTTGTTTTTCTAAAATCAAAGCTATTCACTTATGTCTTATTGTCATAACAGATTAATATTAATACGATTTGTAACAAACATAAATATAAGCATTTTAATATTACAACACAATAGGATTTAAGGAAAACAAAATACAAACATTTTAGATACATTTTTTTACCCGTATCTTTATTCTAACAACCAAGTATGCTATAATTTAATTATTATGTATAATTATATTATATTATTTTATAAAAAGTTTAATTAATTGCTTATATGAATGATAGTCAACATTACACAACTATATTAGTAAGTTGGTGTTAGAAAACTTAAAAAGATCAGAAAAATCTCGCTTTTATAACAATGAGTGAAATATTATAGCCATTTTACTTAATAAAATAATAATGACTAGTTAATAACAAAAAAAAAAGAATCAAGGCATTTTAATAATTATATAGATATATGCATAAATTATTAAAAGTCTTGTGAGTTAATGTAGCTTACATCTACAAATAAGATATATGTATTAAGACCACCTTATTAAATTTTTGGTAACTTTGGTCTTACAACTAATGGATTGTTCTTTTCAATAGAATCGCGGCCATTTTTTTGATAATCATAGGAGCAATTATGTGTTTCTGAATACCTGTAATAGAAAAATATATATTAAGTACAAACATAATTTAAATTGTATTTTATTAATATATATAAAATTTTAAAGGTTTCAATATTTTTAATTTTTTACTATTTAAGTATATAATCTAGTGGTTCCAACCTTTTTGGTACTACGGACCGATAGAAGAACTTCCGATACATCACGGACCACCACAATTTTATACCTTATTTTTCTTATAAATAAGAATCATTTTTTTTTCACATATTTTAGAATTCTGATTACGAATAAATAAAAAACAATGAATTTCTTTATAACACGCTTTTAATTCATCTTTTTTTTTTTTTTTTTTATTAAAGTTAAAAGAAAATATTTTTTCATTTTGTAAGTATGGCTCGCAGACCATAGGTTGGGAACCTGATATAATCCAATTAAAAATTAATAATATAAATATAGTTATAAAACATAAATATTTAATTTGAAATATGACCTTGTTATAAAATTTTAAATGTATTATTTACATAATTTAAATTAGTTATAAATCTTACCGATGTTCAGGACAAAATGTGAGCCCACATCTACATGTATACTGAGCACTAATAGTAAGTTTCTTATTGCATTGAGCACAGCGTTTTTTCTTTTTTTCTACAACTTGATTAGAACTTTGATTCATATCCTTAGTTATAGTAGTTGGTGCTATATTTGGAGATATTTTCTCCATTCTATTATTTTCTGATTCCATAGGTTCTTCATCACCATCAAGTTGAATAGGCATATCTGATCTATTTAGTAATCTATGTATAGTTCCCAAGCCAGTATTGTTAGGTAAGGCCATAGCGGTCATTTGTTCAGTTGGTGATGCTTGTCTAGACACGTTGATATGAATATTATGAGACAACACTAACGATGAGCTGCTAGGACGTCTTGACCAATCAGTACTAGACACATCAATATCTGTACTAGATTCAGAAATACTAAAATCATAATTATAAAATTATTTAAAGTATGCATTTAATTATTAATGACAAATATTTTAATATATTAAAAACATAATTAAAAAGAATAATGATATATATATATCATATGGTTTAAATTTGATAATTAATATTTTAGAGTTCTCCCATTAAAATTGTTTTATGGGTTAATTTTAATCTAATCCTAACTCCTAAGTAATATCTATTTCTTATGTTTAAACCATAATAAAATAAATTTGTATTGATTGTTTTTTGTATCTCCTAATAATAAATATATAGAATAATTACAGATATATAATTATAATAATGTCAATTTATTCTATATATCAGTGGTCCCACTAGGATTGTAGAATGGGCCAAATGTAATTTTTGAAAATTATTTGCAGGCCGCATACATTTTTAATAATAATTAAAAATGTAAAAATTATATATATATTGTTAGGAAAGAGTATTGTAGGAAAAAGTACATGACTGACATAAATGTTTTTCTTGGATTTATAATTATAATTTTATCATTCGCCGAGACACCACGAGAGTGAACTGGATGTGCTCGTATCATCTCGCTGTCAGCGCTTGGTCTAGAGGCGGTTTTTTGTGCACAAGTCAAAGGACACGAGACTCAAGAGTTCAAAATGCGAGTGCTGAATAAACTGAGAGTATACTACACACACTCGTACTTCCTCATCTTACCTAATGTCTTGGTAAAGGTTTCGCTTAGACAGTCTCAGCGAATGTGTACTGCCGGCATTAAATTTCAATTCATAGTTTCTGTCCAACTGGTAATTCAATACAAGTTTAAAATAGAAAGATAAAATATATAAAAATAATAAGATGATAATTCATTTTATTCACTGTTTATAGAATTTTGGATTTTAAAATGAACAATTTAATTTTAGTGCGGGTCGCGTAGTGGAGACCACTGCTATAACCTATATTATAATATTTTAAAAACACAATATTAATTTATAAATCGTAAAAATAACAATAAATTAATATTAAAAATTTAGAGACATAACATATTTATGACACTAATTTATTGTAGTATGTATTATGTAACTCATTTTATGTTAATTATTTTTATATTACATAATAAATATTATCATTAATAGTCAATAGACTAGAAAGGTAATTCTATAGTATTATATCTAATACTTAAGCTGAGCACCCACTAAAGCAACATAACAAGTAATGTGGCAAGCGATTTAATAGTAATGCATCACTCATAAAATTTTGTATTGAAATATATAAAAAGTCATTCAATTTCATACACTGATCAAACATGTGTCGTCACTCTTATATATCTGAATTATTGTCTGTTACACAAAAGTGGAATGTGCACTACTTTTGTCACTCGTTATTTAATATTTACTTGTCTATCAAATATTATTACAAATTGCAAGTGTTATACCTAAAAGTAATAAGTATATGTTCTCATGGACACACTGAATATCTATAATTTAAATATTTTCCTATTTTAGGTCTAACTAGTTCAATAAACATAACAAATGGTTTTTTCCCCATTTTCCAAACTCTGAAAAATTATCTTCTAATTCATTAAATACCGAAAAATTGAATTACTATTTTAATTTAATAAATTTTAACACATAATATGTCTCTTAGTCAAAATCTTGAAAAATTGTACGAATAAAAATGGGACATTATAAAAATATCACATTATATTGTGTATTATCATTTCAACTAGTTACTCGTGTAACACAATGTTACTGTTAGCTATGTAACATGTAACGTCACTTATTATGTTACTTTGTCGAGTGCCCGGCCTTAGACAATGCAATTTTGTTATATAAATTACCTGTCAATGCTTGAAGTACTACCCGTATGTCTAGGATCGTTTAAAATATGGCAAAGTTGTCTAGCTGCAGTTGCTTTGGCATTTTTATCTGAACATGTACTCGTGATTGTTGGTAAAACTGGTATTCTTGAAAATTCAGTACTACGGACATACTTTTCCAAAACAGGAGATGATTGAACAATTTTAGGTAATCTCCATGTATGTCTTTTATTACTATCTTTTTCAGTCTTCATTTGTGATCTTTCTGGAGCTGAAGCTGATTTACGATACTCAGATTTTGTTCGTTTTAACTGAAATATTTAAAAATATGTATATTATTTAATGAACAAATTTAATATAAATAAACATAAAAATAGAGGAAAATACAATAACAAATAATACATTTAATTCTATATAAAACAATTATTATGAGCCAGTTATATTGAATTTTATAAGAAGAGTTCTTGTGGATATTATATATAAATAAATAAAAACCCAAGTCCACAAAAAATTTATTTTATTATTTTAGTAAATACGTATTTCGACAACGATGTTATCATCTTCAGTACTAAACACAGACTGATCAATCATAGCTAGCTACATGCGCTTAAATACTATTGGTCTTGCACTTGTAAGTCATAACGATAAATCGGGCATATATAATATACAATGTACAGATTGTGACAAATGTTACATAGGTCAAACCAGCAGAAATATAGGAATCAGATTTAAAGAACATTTAAGAAATATTAAAAATCAAGAAACAGAAAAATCGCCAATAGCAGAACACATATTAGAAACAAACCACAACATAACTTCAATAAAATTAAAAAGACAAGTAACTAAGAAACAAGAACTAAATATTAGGGAAGCAATTGAAATGGTAAAAAACAAAAATAATTTATTAAATTGGGATTTAGGTCCTTTACAAAATTGTTTACTAAAATTATTATAATATTCGACGCGCACGAATAAGTCATACAACTCATGACTTACAAGTGCAAGACCACTAGTATTTAAACGCATGTAGCTAGCTATGATCAATCAGTCTGTGTTTAGTGCTGAAGATGATAACATCGTTGTCAAAATACGTATTTACTAAAATAATAAAGTAAATTTTTTGTGGACTTGGGTTTTTATTTATTTACAGTTATATTGATTTATATTAAAACTTCTTAAACATAAATTATTACCTTAATTATTAGTTTCATAAAAATATAAATTTACAATATATTGATTTTTACTTATTACGTAACAAAGCCATTAGATTAGGCGAGTAGTGAAAAATAAGTAGAGCATAAAACAAATAATTCTTGTACTTTCCCTCCATTTCTAACTTTTGACGATACTAATAATAAAATTTATATGAATATATTTTTATTGTATATGAAATATATAAATTATTTATTTTATTTGCAACATAATCATCATAATTTTATTTTAATAAAACAGATTATAAAAAATTAATTACTTTAGATTTTGATGAAATAGAAAGCGTTTCTAGTTTATGTTTCAATTGCATCATTTTACGATACGTCACGTTATTGTCAACAGATTGTTTAGATTTTTTCTTTTCTGGTAATTCCACAGTAGATAGTTTTCTAAAGAATATTTGTATTAAAATTTATTTTTCATTATTAAAATAGTAAAATATTATTACTTAGAAGAATCCTTTAAATTTGTTATAGAACCATCACTATTTTCAATAACTCGAAGTAAATTAATTACTTCTCCTTCACGAAATATCAAAACTGCAAGTTTACTACCTGGAGGTGCATCCTCTAATATTTCTTTTCTGTAAAATAAATAAAAAAGCAATTAAAAAAAAAAAAAAAAATGTATAAATACATACAGTTATTGGCAAAAATTATAACTATATACCTACTTAAAATAAAACTATAATACATTTTATTTGAAACACAAAATATATTTTTAATATAACATATAACTTTTTTTTAAAAGCATTATATAAATAATATATTATAATAGTTATAAGCTTTATATATTTTTAGATTGGGTGTATATTATTATAAATTAAATATATATTTAGACAGTGTTGTCTTAAAGAAAATGTTTTATTAGAAAAGAATGTCATGTAAAAATTAAATGGAATCAGCATTAAAAACATTTGTAATTTCTAAAATGTCTAATGATATTCTGTGAACTTTGTATAATGTATAAGTGTACAAATGTTTGTATAATATATAAATTGTATCAAAGATTACATTATATTTTATACCTACCTAATATATTAATTTTTTTATAGTTATTAGGTTATCATAATTGGAATTACAGAAGATTAAAAATAAATTATTATATATTAGGTAAATAAAAAACTCAAAAATATAATGCATAAAAAACGATTAGGTACATTTAAAATAATAAAATAAATATAAATAATATAATTTTTTTTTTTCATAAAATATTCTTATTTCTTATTCAAGTATACTTCAATAACAATAATTATCATCATATTATAATTAAGATAAAAAATAATAAGAGGTACTACTAACTTGTTAAGATTAACCAACTGTTTGATAGTTTCATTGTCCAATGGTAACATTCTACGGCTTGTACCAATAGGTCCACCCTGAAGGGATAATACCAAGCGCAATGATGCTCCATCTTGAAGATTATTATTAGCTACAGTTGTATTATCAGACAATACTTTTTCACCTAAGAGCAAATGTTGCTGGTTGACTGGAATGCCTTGGGAGAATAATTAAATTATGTAAATATTAAATTAAAATTACAGTTTTATAAATATTGAACCAACCCTCGACACGTTGTATTCGTGCTTTTAAAGAACTTATATAGTCGGTTGATGACACGCTAATTTCAAATGTTGTACCAGTTAGTGTTTCAATAGTAATCGATATAGGCGAGTCGTCCAATTTGTCATCATCATGATTTGATCTCCATTTTTGCTTGCGTGACATGCCGGATTGAATTTACTAATTAAACCGTTCTACTACTGGCGTTATTTATAATAGAACATTATAGTACATCAGTCAAAATACTGACACCTGGATAAATGTAATCCATGATAATGATGACATCACTCTTACTGTAAATGGTGCAACAGTTCATTCGGCATTCGCTATCAAACACATTAAAATATTATTGTTTATGACTAGATAATACATGACTCGTAGTATATTATAAAATCATACGCGCACATTATTTTTTCCCTACCTATTTAATAGGATTTCACGTATTATTTTTTTTTCCAATTCGAACAAACAAACAAACGGCGGCTTACTTTTGGTAGTGTCCGAAAACTGCATTTACGTTAATTCTGAGTCACAGGAGTTTGTGCATAATCTCGTGTTAACAAAATCGTACCGTCCTTGGCTCGATAGTTTTCCGCCTTGGGTGTTGGACTGTTGGGTCAATCTACGGCACAGTACGAAGTTCCGATAACAATAATTGTTGGTTAGGCCGTAAACTCTGTACGAACGTAGTCATTAAAAGCGTAGTGCGTACTGTGAAATGTCAAATGTGAACGACTCGAATATACGGAAATATAATTTCGCCGTTCGATCAAATCAATATATTATATTCACTATTGTTTATTTTTTGCCATTTTCAATAGGAATTGACACAAACATTTTACACTACACACTAATAATAATAATAATAATAATAATAATGAAACACAATGATAAAGCCGAGCCGCCGCCGCCGTCAACAAGGACGTTTAACGTTGGAGAAGTGAAGAAGACGACGAACACGATGATGGAAAGGTGTGCAAGGGGGATCCCAGAACGGAAGTGTTCTGTAGAAATAATAAATTATTATAGTTATGGAAAAAAAAATAAAAATAAATACGACAATAACCGATGACACACGACTGCCTGTGTTATCACCACGATTAATCACTGTATCATTTGATATCACTGTGAAATCGACAACGCAGTACGTACGATTTTTTTTTCTTTTTTATCTTTATTCTATGATACGATTTACGATTTATCCATTTAATAATTATATCATAATTCATAATAATAATAATTAGTAATTTACTGTGAAATGAATAAAAAATAAACGACGGAATGAAAATTTGTTTACTGCAAAATGCGAATAGAAACGAAGTTATTTTAGTTGTTCAGTTATGCGTTTGCAATTTTGCATTATAAAGAAGTAAGAACTGAAAAAACAACGCTAAGCGAAAGTTTATTTTATTTAAATTTGTGAAATAAGAGTGATAATTTTTATTACGTGGAATTTGGTATATATAGTTTACTCTTGAAGTCTTTACTAGTTTAATATGTACTTAAAGATTATTGAACAACTCTTTAACTTTAACCATCTAAAATTGACCTAACAAATGTGCAATACAATAATTTTAGGGCTGTAGGATTATCAAAATTGTTCTAGCTTCCATTTATAAAGCCTAACATTGAAGATGCTCTATTCTGAACTTAATGATCATGGAATGAGAGTGAGGAGTCCAGTCATACACCTAAATATTTCATTTGATTGACTCGTTCTAATTCAATACCGTTTAGAAAATATTTATTTAATATAGACAGGCGTTTTTTAGAGAATGTAATAAATTTACATTTTGAAATATTAAATTGCAAATTAGTTTTATCACAGCAATTACTCATATTATCAAGAAGCAAGATCATTCTGTAGAAGTTAGTGTGAAGAGGTGTCCTAATTATACGGAAAAGTTTAGTATCATCGGCAAAAAGTAGTGTATTTGAGTTAATATCAGTAATATCATTAATATAAATATTGAAAAGAAGAGGAGCCAGATGCGAGCTCTGAGGAACCCCGGAGGTAACACATATAAGAGTTATAATTTTTGAATTTAATATATTGCTTTTGACTGGAAAGAAAAGAGACTAGCCATGAAAAGAAAGGATTGCGGAGACCTGATTGGTATAATTTTTTTGCGAGTATCCCTTGATCAATTTTATCTAATACTTTGGCGAAATCAGTATATACTACGTCTGTTTGATAATTTAATTTAAATGCAGTAATCATGAATTACTGATTATTATTAGTAGTAAGTAGACTTACTAGACATAAAATACATAAATATTTTTATTTTATATTTAAATTAACATGTTAATTGTGGATGATATAAGTAATTATGTTACATATGTAAAAAATTGTATTTTTTAATTGAAAAGGAAAATCAGTATACAATTAAATGTGTGCATTAAATGATGTTAACAAATAACAAGTTATTTAATTGTATTGCTAACTACATTAAAATATATAAAAAATATTACTTATGTCTTTTGACATTATTCACATAATATGTGGATCATGCTAAATGATGATAATAGAATAGGTATTATTGTAATAAACGTGTTAAAAAATTTATATTATTTATTATTTTTGAGAATATTTAATTATTATTAGTTTATTAATTTCAGTTGCGGTTATTGATTTATTTGAATATTTATAAACTAGATAAGTCAATTTGTGAAAGTTGGTGAAAAGATTGCTGATATGTAATGAACTTTATATAAAAAAATCACATCAAAATGTATATTTGAGAAGAATAATTTTTGTCACTAATGAACCTTGTCAATATTATGTTAAGAATAATTTAGTTACAAAAAATAGTTTAAATATAAAAGTTCATAACTTATGTCAAATTTTGCCTTATGATTGATCATTTTTCCAGATTAGATTCTAAAGGTTTATTGTTAAATACTTTACAAAGTGTTGGTGAGTATCAAACTACAATATGCTAATTTACTAATTGTAAAATAATTTCATTTTGTATTTTAGAAAACTTTAACTTTTAAACTTGTTAGATAATTTTTAAAAGTTAAATTTACTTGCTAAAATAATGACTTCAAATGAGTGATAAAAAAAAAAAATATAGAGAAAATGATAGAAATTGAGATTGCTTCAAACTTAAAGTTAGCATATATGTTTGATCATATTAGTTACCACCTCATGAGTTCATGCCTTAAAAAATGCCTAAATAAGTATGCACTTATGCACTAAACTCTGGAAAAATATACCTTTCAAAAATTCAGAAATATGAATTTATATGCACTAAAAATCTGTTGCATAACACTAAAGTGTTTTACACTCGCAACTTTTACTTCGTAAACACCTTATAAAATAATATTTTATTGACTGCTAAGAATTTATTTTTGCCAAATTCATTCACTAATTGTATTAGTTTATAGGCTAAAGATGGTTTTTCTTTCGGTATGATAGATAATTTCAAAATGAAGTTATTAAAAAATATATATAATTTATAAAATAACTATGTAAGATTTATCGAAATACTGTTAAACACATATGTTACAATAACAACTGAAATAGTCGAGAATAATGAATAAACCACTGTAAAAGTATCAAAATAAGACTATTTCATATAATATGTTTTTCACTACTTGCTTAATTCAAGCTATGTATATATTCATATACGTATGTATGTATGCGCTTTATCTGCTCTATACGTTTTATTTTTAATAATTTTTAAAACTCATATATTTTATATTTCGCAAAAATATAAATTTTGCATTATGATCAAATTTTGGTAAAAAATACTCTTAATATGCACAATAAAATAGAAAAATGCATAAATATGCCAAATAGTTAAAAAAAATCCTCTAAATATGGAAAATAAAACTTCACGTACTCAACCACAGTACCTTAAAATGAATTTCCATAATATCTAGCATTAAATACGACTTAGCAAGATTAATATGCAAATGCATGAACTCACGAGCCCTGGTTATCACAAAACGAATGTAAATTTGGAAACTTTGTCCATCACCAAGTGGTGCTACATTAAAGAGCTGCGATTATAGGAGAGATATTCTGATAACATTATATTTATAAATATTAAATAATAAATATATAATATAATTTTGAATTTGTAGATTAGAAACAATTGTCAGTACATTTGCAGAAAAAAAATTGATTACAAAAACAACTTTTAGTTGTATTGCAAAATAGATACTGGTCTTTATACATAATTCGGCAAGGTATTACAAATATATTTATTGCATTATACTACATAAATATATATGAAATATATCAATTGACATTTAATAATTGTTAATATTGAGATGTTTTAATGGGTTCCATGTCATAATATCTCCGAAAAAATATCTCCGTCAAAATATCTCTAGTCAAAAATATCTCCAATCAAAAATATCTCCAATCAAAATTATCTCCAATCAAAAGTATCTCTTGTCTTGTACAGGTATATAAATTATTATGAGATGGGATTTTGGATAGCCATATATTTTTAAACTATAATAATATATCCACATAATAAGTAGATATACAGTATATATACAGGTATTAGGTATAGATCAGAATTCTGAATAGTGATAATTAAATACATTTACAATGTTATATCGAATTAACGATAATTATATTCAAAAGTAGTGCCACAACATATATATACCTATGTATTTTGATTTTTTGATTAGAGATGATTTTGAATAAAGTTATTTTAACAGGAGATATTTTTGACTGGAGATATTATTGAATAAAGATATTTTGGTTGGAGATATTTTGACCGGTCACCGTTTTAATGTATTAATTTATACAATTTATACTTGCCTTTATGTAAGAAAAATAATTTTCTGACTATATGATTATTTATTTTAGGAAATTAGAAAGTTTGATAATGCAAAACAACAATCATGATGATTTGAGTCTTATTAACCTTCAAAGAAACACAATTGAAAAACAAAAAGAGGAGAAAACAATTTTAAAAAAGTTATTTTACAAAATGTAATTTATTAAACATTATAATTAACTTGCGAGTTAATTTAAATAAAATTCTTATTTTTATTTAGGCAAATGTTGTAAAGAAAGCTTTTAGAAAACATTATTTAAAAGTTGATGATTTTGAAAGTCATGTGACTGAAATGAAATAATTATTAAAACTAAAGAATAATTTAAGCAAAATTAAAGATTATATTGCCTCTATATTGTTTATGGAAAATAAGTTAGAAAGTATATGAAATGAACAATTTAATATTAATGGTTAATGATAATTGATAATAGAAATAATTAATATTATATAATAAAAATCTTAAATGTATGTGAATTTATATCTTTAACTAGTGTATAGATAATATAAATTGTTATAGTAGTAATATTATATCATTAATTTGTATTATCTGGATTATTTTTAATTGTTTATAAGTTAAACCAAAAATTAAAAGTTTTATAAAATTATAAAAAAATATATAGTTTATTAAAAATAAAAAATAAAAAAATTTATAGCAAAAATAATAAAATTTGATGATACTACTTACATGATATATATATATATAGTATATTATATTAGCAGCTATTATTATTATTATTCTTTATAATAATTTAAGTAAAAATATTTATTTATTACAAAAAATGTTCTTTAAAAACAAGTTTTAAAACTTTTAATTTGCTAAACATCAAAACTAAATGTCTTTTATTTAATTCTATCGAAAATGAAACAAATTTATGACTCATAGTTTTATTTTAATCAAATAAAAAAAAAATTATCTGTAAATCTCTATTTATACTACCTATATTAATTGTAACTTGAATTATTTATTAACCATTATAATAATGGTTAATAAATATTGTAATTATTTCTAAAGATTTTCTAACTGTTTTTTTTTTAATTTTTACTACACATATTATAGAGTATAAATTGGGAGTTTACAGAAATCGGGAGGGGTTCAAATTTTATATACTCATATATTAATATTTATATCTATAAATATGATGATACTATTATATACATTTATATAAATATATAGTAATATTACAATTCCATTTTTTTTTTTTAATCTTAAAATTATATACTCGTAAAGCTAATAAAATTTATACATAGTTACAATTAAAAAGCTACGAAAAGAAAAGCTTTAAAGCTATATATATTTAATATTTTATTCATCTACGTATAGAGACGAATAAATAGGCAAGTAATGGCACGGATGACAATGATTATTTTAAATAAAATACATGATAATATTAATAATATAATAAATACTATAATACTTATAATGTATAGATTAAATTATTAAAAATATCTGAGTAAAATAATAAACTAATGGGCAAGGATGTGATCCCCTGACTAATTATTTTAAAATGAGCAGTATTAAAATTAGTATAATTGTTAATTACCTACTAGAAATTACATCTACATAAATTTGTTTAGCAAATGATATTATTTTATTTGAATATAACATTTATTTTTAATATTAATATTTTTAATATTTTTAATAATAAACTTAATCTTTATATTTTAAACCAAAAATTAGCGAGATGTATTGAACTAATGAATACATATTTAAACATCAGAGCATATTATTATACTATGGATGAAATAAAAACAAAATATATTGAGGTCAAATATTTATTTTGACCACCTATTTGCAGTTGGCAGCTGCTTTAGATGGTAATATAGGATAGGTATTGAATATTGATACATGGGCAATAAAAATCTAATGTATATGATATCATTAAATCCAGATATATGTGGGGCTTAAAATTTTTAATATATCAAATATAGTGTAATTCTATTCATTGAATATAATCTAAAGTTTAATTTTAATTTCTTCTTCATTCAACCAAATAAAAAAATATAATTAGTTAAAAAAAAGTGCAAATTACATTTATATATGTATTAACAAAGCCTCCCTCCAAAGTCTAATTGTGGAATTTCTTTTTCTTTGTTGTCTTCAATAATATTAGTCATTTGTTCTTTCAATATATTTTAAATTAAATAAATACTTTATTGTAATAACTAATAAGTAGGTTTTATGAAATATTTAATAGGTAATCATTAATAACATGCCGGATCCACAGTCAATTTTTTAGTTAAACTTTTAGCATGTATTGTAAACTCAACATCCATATGTTTGATTAAAGCACTATAAAACAGAATCTTTACGTGTTCAACTGTTAACAATCATGATTTGATAATATACCTTATGCTGTGATGTGTATAAAAAAAAGTGTGTAAAAAATAAAAAAGACGAGCTGATACTCCTGCCGCAGGGATATAGGTGTGCAAAGTAAATCATAGTAGGTACATATTTAATTTTAATTAGAATTTGAATGCAAATCATTTCATTCGAAAAAACGATTCTGAGCGAAGTTCAGTCAGATAATGTAGGTATTCATTAATATGTTGCCGTTTTTTCTAACGCATATGGTCAATTTTGAGAAGTACGAAAAATGACCTAAATAAAGTACCAAGAACATCCACTTTCCAACGGAAAACATATGCTATTCGTGAAAATCCGAGCATTATATCGGGTAGTAAAAGTGTCTTCAGACATATAAAAAAAAAAAAAAAAAAAATATATATTATTTATATACCTAAATATTATATTTTAAGATCATTGCTGAAATGAAAAATAAAATGACATTAAAGTGTAAATTGTATACCTTTATATGCCTACCTGGTACCTAATATATAAACCTATATTATTATATTTGATGGTAAGCGTTATAAAAATAAAAGGGTATAAGTCTACCTTATAATATTTATTTTGGTACTTTTGATATTATTATATGTTATACTCAGTGCTTGATTTGGAGGGAGGACGGAGTACCTCTTCTATTTTTTATTTTTTTGAGCGTACCCCTACTAATTATTAAATCCCCTATGATATTACATGTACTTAAGCATATTATAGGGGGATGCTAATTTTTTTTAAAGTCTGATAGTCCCCCTTCTTTTTTTCTCCAAATCAAACACTGGTTATACTTATATTGATGGTTATTTTGTACGATATTATAATTTCGCTTACCTTTACGATGTGCAGGACGGAATTTTCAATTCCTCAGCAGTCGAATATAATTGACGAGTATTATAATATGTACCTGGGTACTTTAATAATTTAATATTCTGTTTTGACAAATTTTCGATACTTCGTTTATTTATATACTCATAAATACGTAAAAAATAAAACAAAAATGTTAAAAAGACATAACAACAAAACTTTTTTATACATAAAAATAAAACAAAAACTCGAGCAAAAACTCTACAAATTTGTAAAAATATTATAATAAATATACCACGTTCCATCGCCATGGAATAGAATATTTTTCAACTCGACGGTTAATTAGTTTCATGACATAGAATTAATTCTCGTTATCGGTCAAGGACAATCGAATTTTAAACGGTTCGCTATAGAGTCTGGGCAGTCTCGATTAAAAAGCTCGCGGTCTGGATCGTACATCGGCCGCGACTTGATCGTGACCGAAACCGAAACCGTCAATGTGAATTGATTTTTATTGTATTATCGGAATAAATATTGAAAAATAATACAAGGAAAACACGAAAATATTTAAATATTGCAGGCGATTGAAAGTAAAATATTATGATCTCGTGGGGAAATTATTAGAACTATTAAAAAGGAGACGGATGTTCACTGTGGAGTATACGAAATTACGAACTGTAATGTAATACTCGCTTTGATTTTTTTTTTTTCTACAAATTTTAAACGTAATAATTTATCGTTATTAATCGTTTCGCTCGGAATCTAAAAGAAGAGAAAAAATTAAATTAAATTAAAATAGTAAGCGAGAAAAAATTGTATCTTGCTAGGTATATGTAAAATAATTTAAAATATAATTTACATATAGGTACGTCTAAAACGATCCTATTCAATGGTATTTTTATTATAATTATAACTTGAAGTGGCGTCAGGAAGAAATAGGGTATTAGGGTATATAATAGGGTGTCATTATATTATTACCTTACAACTTTACACCGGCCATAAGTGATGGAGACACAGAAACCCCATCACGCGTTTTATTAAAAAAAAAAAACTCAATATTTTTCTAACGTATTCGAAAGATTTCAAGAGATAATAATTTCTTTTTCGTACAGCATTGACGTGATTTAATGTGAATAAATTAAATTTAAAAAAAATTTTTTTTAGTCAAAATCGTATTGCGCGTTTTGAATTTTTAGCTAAAACAAAAATAAAAAATACGATCTGATACTTCTGCCGCAGGGATGTAGGGTGTGCATATCATAGTATTTAATTATAATTATAATTTTAATGAAATGATAAAACACATTGCATTCGAAAAAACTAATCTGAGCGAAGTTCAGTCAGATAATGTAGGTATTGATTAATATATTGCTGTTTTTTCGTCATTTTTTCATCGTTTTTTCTAACTAAATAGTGTCAATTTTGAGAAAGTTGTTCGTAGCATCAAGTATGTAATTGGTTACTAACAGGGGTGGATAGGCCCATAGGGAAAAAGGGATTTTCCCTGTGGGCCCTCATCTTGTATAATGTCAGTTGCCCCCTTGGCACCACTCGATTTTTAACAATTTTACAAGTTATTGTTTTAAAATAAGAATATACGAATAATGCGAGCAATTTTTTTTATTTTGGTGGCCTTTTTAAAATTATTCCCTGTAACAAAAAAACTACCTATCCACCCCTGGTTACTAATATTGATATTATATCATAATTTGACCGAAATATAATCAATTCGTCAACTTGTACCACACTCTCCTCTACCTGGATAATACGAGTGTATCATTATTTTAATATTAAACTATAAAATTATAATCGTTAATCGCCTATAATAACAAATTATTAATACGTTATACGTTATACCTGAGGTTTATAAAACGTATAGGTATTCATAATAACTAGGTATTTTATTTTATTTTTTCAAGTTAATCGTTATAAATTATATATTAAAAATAGTTTTATTATACACATATTTTAATCCGTATAGAAAATTTTATTATAAAAAGTAAACGAAAATAATTTTAAATACCTACTGCTAATGCGTATCCTAAAATAATCTGATAGGATTTTTTTTTTGAATATAATTTTAAACATTTCAAAAATTAATATATGATTTATGATTTCCAACTGACGTATTATTTTCAAATTTTAACAGTCATAATGAAACATTTTATACTAATTTAAAAATGAACAATATCAATTTTATACCTACTTAATATATTAAAAAAAAAAAAAAAAAAGAAACCATTACAGAATTCATCCTTTATTTCTTTCACACTCCATTTTATACTCAATTATACTCTTTTTTTTTTTTTTTTTTTTTTTTTTTTGTAAATGGTGAATCTGTGTTATTTGATATAGGCATAAATGTTTATTTATTATTTCAAAATATAAGTTTACAATCTTATTATAGGACACTTATATTTTGTAATTAAGATAAATAATTAACGCTAATATTATATTAATTTTCATTTTTTTTTTTTTTTTATTATCATTATTATTTAATTCACAAATTTATTATACACCAACTCATACAAATCATACTTAATCTACCATCTAATAATTTCTAAAAAATAAAATAAAACAATAATTATACAATAAATTTTATAATCAACTTACATACCTAATAATCTAAATCAGATTTACAAAAAAAAAAAAAATTATTATGAATTAAGGCACTAATTAACCCAAAATAATATATATATATATATTATATATGTATATATATTACTATAGAAATCTAAACAAAGTACCTAGTTAAAAAAAAAAAATATACACTCGTATATTGTATACACATATATAAATATACATACATATAGGTATATATATGGCAGCTGTAAAAGTTTTTATGGGTGTATACCAAAAATTCTATCACAATAATTTAAAAAATAAAAAAAAAACTAATGATATATTATAATGATGTTTTCGGTATAATTATTTAATCGAATTTCTCTGCGTTTAAAGATAATAATTGTCTAATAAATTGTATGATGCTAATATATGTGATATTCCTTTTAAATATTATATATAAAATAATAATATACCTATTTATGATTTACAACAGATATACCTATAACATATTATTTTATATTAGACAAGAAGGCATTTAATTTATCTTTTGTAAGTCATATATTTAAACGGCATATTTCTCAAGCGCTATTCCTTAACATCGTTACTACTGCCTATTATTATAAGTTAATCCATAATAATATTTATAAACATATCATATTGTATTATGCACAATTCACTACATGTTTAAAGGCACTATAATAAAGTCTATAAATTTGAATTTGCAATCAATCAATGTACACACCACGTCATAATATATACACATACATATAGGTATATTATATTATATTAAAAAAGATTTAATCAGTTTATCTATTTATATTTTAATACAAGTATTAAAGTATGACTTTTTGCACCACACGCACACACATATATTATATATACAATACATATATAATATATAATGTAGGTAGGTAATATTATTTTGCAGTCGTATATAGGTAATACGTTAATACATAATAATATTATATTATTTACACACATGTCATATTTCATTAAAATGTTAGAAGAGGGTAGTGGGGTAAATAATAAGCAATATTATGCAAAAAAAAAAAAAAAAAAAAAAAAAAAAAGGAATTGGGAGTAAATATTGTATAAAGTAATAATAAATTCGATATCACAAAATAAAATAATAACGAAACGATTTTATATACATTAGGTGGGAGAAGTTGTATTAAAAATAAATAGATATACTTGAATATACAATTAAAAAAAAAAAAAAAAAACAATATATAAAACGAGAATGGTCTTCTTAAATAAAGATGATTGATTATTAATAGGTAATAATAATAATAACAATAATTAATAATTATACAGTAGGTATAATAACTAATAATAATAAAAATAATAAAATAATGTAAGAAATATGTATAATAAACACAAGACTAGTTTAAGAAAAATAAAAAAAAAAATGATCAATTATGAATATTTTTTTTAAAGAATACGCATATTACCTATATATAATATATGTATAATATATGTATCTATAATATTATAATGTATATTTTAAATTAAAAGCAATATCGTAGTAATATATAACAATATATATATTGTTCATGCAGAGATGTAAACTTAAATACAAGTTTTACAATAAATTACAAAACATCGGCCTCTGGAAATTATATTATTGATTTTTCACCGCACGATCGAGTAATTATTCTAAGTTTACATGTTTTACGTCGATTCACATAATAATAATAAATAATAAATAATAATAATAATAATAATAATAATAATAAATAATAATAATAATAATAATAATAATAATAATAATAATAATAATAATAATA
>JAIUCT010000014.1:7972285-7989959 GCA_021307375.1 Tetraneura akinire
TAATAATAATAATAATAATAATAATAATAATAATAATAATAATAATAGTAACAATAATATTCTGTAGTTGAGCTTTTTTTTATATATGTATATATTATATTAGTTTTATAACATTATTCCCTTTAGGTATAATAACAACTCTTATATTATAATATTATGTTCCGTGTACATCACCCTGTGTACCTATTCATAAATTTATAATAATGTAATAGTAGACAGTAAATAGTTATATTATCGTAAAAATCATTTGCCATTTCTAAAAACGGAAATAAAAAAAATTCGATTACAATTTCAAATTTATTACAATATTATAATATGTATCAGGATTTAGGAACTTCCGAAAGCATCGATAGTGACACGCCGACTTCGAGTCCCGGTCCAGTCGTGTATAATATAATATAATATGTATGACGACGGGGAATGTCATCTTCATGTCGGTCATCATTATTCCATGTGTCGGTATTTGTGCGCAGTCATCTGCGACAGGCCGAGCACGGCGTACTGACAACTCAGACAGTGGTAATGCGTTTGTTTTCCGGAATGCACGCAACCACCAGGCTGACCACACGCCTGCGCTGGTGTGAACTTCTCGAAACCCGCGGCCATGATAGAATCCAATTTCTGGTGCTGACGTCTGTGCGCCACCACTTTGTTGGTGTCCGTGCACACGAACTCGCACTTGAGACAATGGAAATGCGACGCTTTGTTTTGACCGGTGCCTATAATAAAGATAATATAACAAAAAATTAATAATAAAATAAAATAACATAACGTAACGATCATTGATTACAAAAAAGTGACAATGTCCAATATACAGACAAACATATACCTTATAAATTATATCGTATATGTACGTTAAATTGGAATAATTAACAATTCCAGCGAATTTACAAGTTTTCTAATCAAATTAAGAATAGAAAAATGTGTTTATAGTGCGGTCAAGTGCGCGTATTGATTATAATTTCGTTTTTTAATCGTTTAATTATTAATATCAATTAAAAATTAATAGGTATATAGTTTGCGTTTTTCATAGTTGTCGTATCGACAAAACAAAAAAAATATAATATACTCACTTATGGCGGAAGTGTACGCGCAGTCGGATCTTCCGCAAGACACGTTTGCCCTGTATTGTTGGAAATCGCCTCCCATCAACGTATCGAGTCTGTGGATACATTTAAAAAACAAACGATTAGAACTCACGTGCGGTATATTATTATCACGTATTGTTATAGGTACATAACATAATAATAGTAAATCACTGTATTGATTATATTGATTTTATGCGAAATTTTGTAATTTACTCCGACTTGGGTAGGTACCGAAAAATAATTATTATTATTATATGACATCCTTATTAAAGATAAAACCAAACGACTGATACAATTTTCATTTATTATTTGTACAGTGAATAATGAATATTTTATAATATTATGTGAAGCAGTCGTTCGTTTTTATTTATTTAATTAACTGAATCACACGGAATTAACCGATAATACGCGTATTTCATTACGTTCTCGCGGATTCAGCGAAGCGGAATAGGTACTTTTGAAACTCGCGGGTTGGTTTAGAAATTAAAGAGCTGCGTTTTTTCTTCGGTAATATCGGGTATAGGTTAGGTACTTTCAACGATTTTATATTTGAAATAGAAAATCAAACCATTACTATACATAATATATAGCCAATAGTGAATTAGTTTAGAAACAAAATATAATATTTTACCTCTCGTGTCTGGCCGTGTGCTGTACGAATCTGGTCTTGTCGCAAAAACTGTAACCGCAGTCCTGGCGCATGCAGTGGAAATGCGTCTGGTGTTCTCTATAACCGCAATGCGTGTAATGGCAGTCCTCGTTGAACCGGAACCGCAAGTATCCTTCGGGCACTGGTTCGTCCTTAAGGATGCGCATCGAGTTCTGGACCCGGGCCTTACGCATCTCCGGGCTCATGTCCCGCGACGGTGACACGGGCCTGTTGTTATGGTGGTGATGATGGTGCGTTGGTGCAGCCGCGGACGTCGAATCGTTTCCGGCCGCAGCCGTCTCCCCGGCGCGGTTTTGCAACAGCCCGTTGGTCAGCTGCATAGTCTGATGGTGATTGAAACTGGGAGGCGGAGCGAACATGAGACCTAAACGACAAACACGTGATATTACAGTATAATATATTATACACCTCTATAATATTCTTATCGGTAATATTGGTCAATGCGATATGGCTTATAAAAATAATTATAAAACACGTAATTTATCAGTTATTACACAATTAAGTTAAAAATAACTGCCATTAATTTGTAACTTTTGGTTTTTGTACATCAGGTATGGTATGTGAAAAATTTGTTATGTATAAATTATACACCTAATATAATATTATGGTTCTCGTTTGTATATACTTACTGGTTGGTGACGAGTACATTGCTTGGATGGCGTGCGGCATGAACGGCAATCCTTGAGACGTCATCAGGGACGCGAACTGTTGGTTGGCCATAGCCGCTGCCATGGCGGCACCAAATCCTGGAGGATACGGCGAGTGTGGCATGCCAGCCGGATTGTTGTCACCGGAAATCGGCATCATAGTCAGAGCGGCTGAAACGAGGAAAATAATATTTTAGATATCGAAGATAATGATAATTGATAACAGAGTGCGGATTTTTTTTTTTGAAATAATATCTACTTGTATATACATATAATATTATTATATGCTGATGACTGATCAACAACAGTAAATTTGTAAATTACAGTTATAATATGTATATCATTCCGAAAAATATATTTTTTCCGTTCGTTGAACTATATAGTATATAATATTAATATATACTTAAAGATTTAACCATAATATTACGTATATAATTGAGTATTATATTGTTATAACGTGGTTATTACTGGTCGGGTTAGGTTAGGTATATTTTAAAACGTTTATTTAATATTTATTCGATTAACATATTGGATATAGGTTAAATTATTGGTTATAATATTCGAATAATTATTAAAAACACCGCTCACCTGGTGGATGCTGTACGAAATCTTCGTCATGATCGTTGTCGTTGTTATTGTTGTTGTTGATGTTGACGTTTTCGGATTTTTGCATAAACGTCGGTATGGCGCCCGGTGTGTGTTTGATGATGTGCGGTTTAAGTTTGTCCAATTCCGAGAATGCCTGCGAAAAACAAACGTATATAATAATTATAACTATAGGGTTGGGTTAGGTTAGTTTATTTCTATTCGTTCGATCCGTATATGGTATAAAATAATAACGCACGGCGTAATAATCTAGCGTTTACCAAAATCTATTTTATCATCGACACGCGTCATTGCGTTTATTAGATTTTATTTCGTTCAATTTTTTCCAAAATGTGAATGTTCCAATACGCGCGTTATTTTGTAAAAAATAAAACTAAATACAGGAACGGATTGATAAATAATATGATATTAATACATTATTTTTTTAAAGTAGAGTAAAATCAAACGAGTAAAAATGATGTTTACACTTTAACAGATTTGTCTTTAGTACGCGGAGAGAAAGGTGATTTGCGTTCGTGTTTTATGTTTTCCCAAATCCGCTTGTCATTTATAGAATTTTTAGACGTACGCGACCTAGTTAAAAAATGCGGTTTTTTACGAAACCGTACGTTTTCACACGAATAAATTATACATCTGAACCATTTTCGGGAGACTTATACGATTTACGTTATAGGAAATAATGGCCATTAAATTGCCTATGCATCGTTTTTTCTCTTCTCGAATATTTTTATGAAAACCGCAACGCAACAAAAAACGCGTCCGCCTGTTTGGCAAAAAATTAAAAAAATATATATATATTTACATAATATTACGATAATACTACAACAGTGCTGTTGTGCGAGTTTCGCTTGCTATAATCACATTTTTCGAGAAATTTTAATATTATGACGGTCGGTTTCATTTAAAAAAAAAAAAAAAAAAAAAAACGATTCTGCAGCGTAATAATATTATAAATTAAAGCGTAATTAAGGTATAATATTAAATAATAAATAATAATATTGTTAAATAAACATTTCTGCTAAATTTTAAGAATCTTAAATTCTTAATAATATAAAAACAAAGTTGAATATTTATTTCCAGAAATCTTTTCGAATTTTTTAAAATGTATACATATCTATTATTATATTTTTCCTAAATTCCGGCAAATATTATTATATCTGATTTATAATTATTTTATATTATGCGTCGTATAGGTACCTATATAATAATAGACGGAAAGCCGGAAACGGTACATGTGTATACGTCGTACAGAAACCGCGCGGCTGCTGCGAGCGACTTGTTACTGCGCGGCCGTTAGAAATAATCGCGATGCGTGACAAACTCATGGGAAAACGACTATAATATACGAAGAAGGAAATCATTAGCGATAGGAGTGTGCGGACGGGCCGAAAGAATGAAAGAAGAAAGGGGAAATTCGGATAGGTTTTAATCGTTTTTTACTTCCGAAAAAATTAACACCCGGAAAAGGAATAAATAATAATACGAGTAATAATATAATATTATACGAGTGGTTGGCGCGCAATATGCTCCCGTTGTTATACACGTAAAGTCCCTTCTCGTCGTCAATCATTTAACTCTTTCGTTACGCGTGTCACTTGGATTGCGCATACGTTAGAATAGAAAAAAAAACACGTTTTCCCTATATAAATTCGACGATAATTATTGCAACTCTTGTACGTGGCCGGAAAAAAAAATCCCGAAACGAAACGCGAAAGGCGAGAAAAAATATAATTATATAACGAATAAAAAAACGAACGAACGAAGAGAAAAAGGGGTGAACGCGGAAACCGACGACATTGACGGTGATCGATTATCGATTTTCTCGGGGCAGGAAAAAATAAAAAATGGAAAAAAAATAAATAATAATAATCGGGGCCGGGTGCGTATTATTTTTTTCCCATTCCTTTCTTTTATTATTATTATTATTATTATTTTCGTCGCATCATTAATCATTTTTTTCGGAAGCGATTCCGCGATCGATTAAAACTACTATATACTAAATATATATATATATATATATATATATATACATATTATATAGTCGTTTCTTTTAAAAAATGGTTTTTACTTTCTTTTATTTCCTTAAAATATAATTTTTTGCAAAAAAAAAAAAAAAAAAGTTGTTTTATTATTATTATTATTATTTTTTTTTTAATGTGCTTGAAATTCTCACGAGATTGTTATTTTCGTTATTGTTAACGAAGTTGTTGATGCGAAATTCAAGACACGTAATTGGATATACCCTCCTTTTCTTTACAAATATTGAGTGTTTTATTTTTATTTTTCTCTTACGCCATCATCAATTTTAATCAGCGGGGAGTTGATAGTGTGAAATGTGCACTTAAATTGATTAGAATTGAAACCGTTTAATGGGCCCGTATATTTTTATTTATTTTTAAAACGCGGAAATAATTCATCCCGAATCATTTTTTACGAAACCCTATATTATAACATAAATAATTTCCTGTGTGTATATACTCGTATAATATATAATATAGAGCGTGTCATCGTTGCCGTGCCGTGCTCGAAACCGCGGATTCTATATTATTATATTCATATAGTACGATATAATATTATTGTTTCCATAACGCCTCGTCCAGAATTAAACATTATTTGATACATACGACGTATAACCAGTAATGTAAATAACCGTATCAAATATTTCAAAGCGTTATTTTATTATATTTTGTTTTTTTACAATTTTATTAGAATTTTTTTTATCGAAAAACATGAAAAATTGCGATCACATGAAAATGAACGCAAAGGCGTTCGAATACGTTACCGAGAAAGACGGACCTGGGCCCGCGGCTTACGGTATCAAGTCCACGGTTGGTAAAAAAAATCGGTTACCGACCATACCTAACGAACCTGCTTTCACGGCGTACCCAAGACTGCGGTATAGTGACGAGACTGAGAGTCCAGGGCCGGTGTATAATTTGCAACATTTGACGTGTCGCGGCAGGGCGGATGGACCAAAATATTCCATGGGTACCAAGAAAGTAGAAAATTCTGAAACCGATAGCCCAGGTCCAGCGGCTTACATGCTAAAGTCTGATCGGGGACCCAAACTCAAAATTCTGTTACCGTTAAAGAACATTGATTCTGTAAGTTTATACGAAAAAACAAAAACAAAACCGCGTCTTTCGTATAATTATATACCTATAAATATATAATAGAATATTACGTATAATAATCTATTCAATTATTATATTTTTTTAAATTTTATGACAAACGCACTTTAAAAGTTAAAAATAACTTTAAATAACATTTAAATATGTTAAACGCATATTTTTATAAATGTTTCATTATTTCTCTTATTCTTTCAAGAAAATCGAATATCCCGGGCCGAATGCTTATAAACTACCGTCGACCCTTACGAAAAAGGGTATCACCTTAGCCAAGAAGATCGACCCTGACATCGAAATCAAATCCCCGGGACCCGCAGGATATAAGATGGTGCCGCTGAACAAGTACAAAAAAAAAGCTCCGAATTACAGTTTGCCCAAAGGATTTGAAGATCCTTTGTTGGCCGACGAAATGAAAGCTACGGCGCCAGGACCGCAGGCGTACAATCCTAGCCTCAAATTCAAGTTCAACAACGTACCGAAATATTCGTTCGGAATACGTCGGACCGACAAATTTGCACCGATGGTGGTATGCGACGACGTTGAAATTAAAAGGAAATAATAACGAATTTTTCGTTTACAACGCGTACAATTTTAATATATAATTATTTTAAAAAAATTTTTATTTATTATTATTATTTATTATTTTTTATTTTTTGCAATAAACACACAGGAGTACGATTATCCGAATTATTTATTGATAGTATGACGTATTTTATTATTATAAATTTATATAAGTCATAATAACATATAATTTATGTTTTTCGTGATTTAAAATGCGTTTAATATAATATAATAACTAGAATAATATTAGTACAATATTTTACGCATCATAATCATATAATAATATATATATATATGCCTGATCAAAAAATGATTGGAAATCGCATTATTATCAGTATTTATTATATATTTATTTACTTGATTGCACGCGTTGCAGTGGTAATGTTCTTTTCGCTTGAGTTTGCAAAAAGCACGACTACACGGTTGTTCGGGTCCGTATTTTTCGTGTCGCTCTAAACTCATCCATTCCGGTAACACTTGAATAGTGACAACCGGTTCGATGCTCAAACTTGGTTCCGTTTTGATCGGTTTACCTGAATAACACGAAAAATAAAATATTTCAAAACGTACGGTATAGAAAGTAAATTTACATTTTTATCGTCAACACGTACAAAATATAATTAATATCTATATAATATATAATATACATCATTCTACAATAGTCGTGAACAACCGAAACATAAACTATACAATAATTATTTTGTTATACAACTACAATAAAATTTAAATATAAAATTGTGCATTTGTGCGTTACATAATTAATAGGTAGGTAATAATATTATAATATGGTACGTATTAAATGCAACGTCTTTCGACTTTGATAATATTTTAATCTACAGAGGGCGTGTTGTATATACTGCAACAGTCGAAATTTATACTTCCACCGAACAACAATGAAAATATACAAAGCGAAGGTGAAATAATATAACGTCGTAACTATATATAACTATACATAACTAATAAATAATATAATTAATAATAATTTCTGCATGACCCACCTGTCAGGGTTGCAGGATCTGAAAAGTTCGGAGAGGAACTCTTAGCGTTCGATAAGCCGCTCATAGGGTAGAAAGTGCCCGAAGCCTTCACCACTTTAAACAAGACAGAAAAAAATACACAATCAAGACAAATAAACAAATAAAATACTGCGCCGAGTTTAACGGTAAATAAAAATAATATAATATGGTATGAAAACGACGGCCAATAAATACACACTTACCCGTTGTCGAACGTTGACTAGTTGACGAGTCGGACGGTGACGGGGTGGCTTGGGGTCTGGCCGGAGATAAAATCTCCTCTTTAATCTGAGTTTCTGTAATAATAGGCATATAATGAAACAAATTATTCGTTTTTATTTTAAAATATTTTAAAATATTGTTGTACAATATAATTATGCACACCTAATTTGTCAGGAATTTTCAAACCGGCAGTAGCTTGATGCTGTAACAAATGATGAGCCATCTGAGCGTATCTGGTGAACGAGAAACCGCAACCCGCTCGCACGCAATGAAAATGTTTATTGATCGTGTTACTGTTTAACGATAAAAATTTGCAAACAGAGCGTGAATATACGATATTTATTATACGGGGTTTATGAAATTATTTTTATTTTATTTGTCGCGTCTCGCTTACTTTGCACACGTATCCAAACGACAGTCGACCGAACTGTCGAAGAACAGAAATCCTTCCATGATGGTCACGTTGTCGTGGAAATGCGTGGAATGGGCTTGGAGCTGTTCGTCGTTGTCGGTGGCGAAAAAGCATCTGGGCCGACGGCAATGGTAGTGTAAAGCGACACCTTCGCTGGTGTACTTGCACAAATTGTCGGGACAACCGTAACGGTATTCCTCGAAACAATGTTGTTCCTGAATAAGGAGAAAAAAATAATAATCGAAATTCGCCGTCAAAATAATCAAATGTAACGTTCGCTACGAGTGCATATTATATTATTAAAATGGGAAACGCGAATTTATGAGCAATTATGTACACTATATTTTGGGAACAAGATAGATTATATACGCGTAATTATCGAGTCTCGTATTATATGGACGAAGAAACACAAAACATGATCCTAATATTATAATATTATTTTTAGGTACTTATAATATAATTTTATATTTCAAAATTTTAAGTAATCGTCTTATTCATTTTTTTTTTTAGAAACATTATTCTTATTCTTTTAATTTACATATTATAGCATAAGAATATATTCTGTAATATTTATACGTGATGTTCAACACAATTATTATACGCTTCCGTTAAGTTAAAACGACTTTTACTCGAAATGAGAAATTATTATTATTATATATTTAATAGAAGGGGCATAGTGTTCTATATTTCGTCAATCATTACCAGTGTGGTCTGAGTGGGTACTTCCGCTTCTTCCGATTGCTGTCCCGACTGCGACGGTTTGGGCAATTTGAAACTGGTAAATATCGCTTGCGGCGAATCGCCGGCCGACCCGCCTGCGTAGTCGTTCCACACTTCGATCACTCGGTTCTTGGGCGGTCGGCCGCGCTTCCGTCTGAATAAAGCGTCCAGCGAGTTGTATTGCCCATAAGGCACGTCGTGACTCTTGATGTGTTCACTGCGTTCCGATGGCAATACTGCCTCGTAACATCCTTCCTGTAAAATTCGCGTTCAAGACAAGATTTATAATAAGATATTAAGATTTTTATATTTCGCAATATTATATTCCAATTTATAATAATTATTTTATTATCTATGTTTTTCAATTGCAAAAATATGTAGAAAATAGTATATGTATATTTTATTTATATGCCATTAATCATATTAAAATAATATTATTAACTCGTACCAAAACACAATGGAAATGTTGTTCTTTGGGGCACGTATCTTGACAATAGGCCGGACCGCCCGGGTAAAAGCTCTCGTTAATCCGTTCCTGATTATCGTGATTCCGAGCGTGCGTTTCGGCCGTTTCTTGACTTCTGTAACAGAACAAGCGTTATAAATAAACGTTTAAAACGACAATGGCTTTATACAATGTTTGAAGAAGGATTAGTAAAACTGCACGAGGGCGGACCAGTCGAAGCAAAATAGATTTAAAAATTTCCTATTCGTCTATGATTCGTATATATTAGTATTGATGTTATTATTATACTCGTGATTACTATTACCTATCTATATATTTATTATATTACTTGTTTAATTATTATATAAAATAAATGTTATTTGTTTAATTTTGTCAATTTTATCTATACTTAATAAATCGAATATATCGTATGCATAAATAAAGGAAATTAGCGTGAGTATATTACAACGTACTCGCGTACGATTATACAGATTAAATTAATCTGTATACAAGTCAATAACAATGTGCAGATTACGTACATGATGGGTGCGTCGCAGTTGGGTTCTTTGCAGTGGAAATGATCTTCATCGTACTCAGAGCACGTTGACCCGCCGGTACAAGTGTTGGGTTTGAACCGAGTGAGATATCTAGGCCACATTTCCACGTCATCGGGCGACCCGCCATCGGTCGGTACGGTCGCGGACGAATTATCCGTGAAAAACCCGTGACCGCCGCTGATTCTAGCCGATTGCGGGACACGGCCGGACAGCGATGGCGACACGGGACCACCGCAAGCGCCGCCACCGTCACTCGAGCTATTACTGTAGCTGGCCGCGTCACCGGCCTGCGCGGCCAGTGCGGACAACGAGGCCAGCGAATTGGCCTGCTGGTGGAGGAACTGCAGCGAACTGCTGGGCGAAATGGACAGTTCGTTGACGGACATGTTATGCGCGTCAGAGCCACCGCGTCGTCTCGCGTCCCAAGGACTACCGCTAGTTCCCCATTCGTCGTCACTCATTGATTGATCCGGGACGCCCGAGCCCATGCCCACTCCACCACCACCACCACCGCCACCGCTGCCGCCGCCCGTCATGTTCATCACGGCCTGCTGGGCCAGTTTGAACTTACGGTACGCTATCTCGCTATCCTTTCGCTCGTGTTTCCTCTTGTGGCTCAACAACTGTCCGCTGGAATGCAACACGTAATTGCATCCGTCGCGCACGCAGTGTATGTGATTGCACACTTGCGAGAACCGACAGTTGGAAAAGCCGCACGGGTCTGGTTTCATGAACTTTTTGAATCCGTCTCTGGCCAACTGTTCATCCTTGATGTGATAGGTTTTGTGTTTTTCTGCAATCAAAATACGGAAAATAAAATATATACCATCACCACGACGAATATAATATTATGCAACAAACTCATACCCATGTCGGCTTTATTTTTGAACGTAAACTGACAGTGATCGCGCCTGCAATGGAAATGAGTGGTTCGCTGTCCGTAGAACGCACAATATTGTGTGCGACATTCTTCCGTGGCCCTGAGCCTCTGGAAACCTTCCTGTATTATGGCCGAATCCTTCCGATGATAATTGGCGTGCATTTGAACGTCCGACGTGCTAATGTACACTTTGTCACATGTGCCCTGCATAACAGGATTCGATTTTACGTATATTATTATATAGCTATTGTTATTTGCGAGTGTATAATATAATGAAACTATATCCGATGTCGCGGGTAAAATCCGACGTTGACGTGTGAAAATAACGCATGCGTGCTCACCTGAATGCAATGGTAATGCGTTTGCTTGCGGTTGTGACTGCATCCCTGATATCTGTCGGAACAGTCGTCGCTGGGCGAGTACCTCATGAAACCGTGTTGCAAGCTCTCGTCTCTTTTTTTATGCCACTTGAAGTGTCTGATCATTTCTTCTTTCTTTACGAACACTCTAGAATTGCAATCCAGACAGTGGAAATGCTCTCTGCGCGAACAAATTCAAATTCGAGTTTTAATTTATTTTTATATAATTATGTGATTTATATAATGTTAATACCTACGCATTACGCGTTATACAAACGTTTTTTTTTATGTAATATAATATAATTATTATTATTATTATTATGTACCTGTAGTTCAAATCTCTGCACCGGGCCGATCCGCATTCTTGACAGCTGCTGAACCGCCGCACGTAACGCGAATAATCGCCGCTGGTCGGCGGCGTTGAACACCCGCTGCCGCCACCACCACTTCCGCCACCGCTGCCACCGACGGACGCGCCTTGTAAGACCATGGTGACGTTGTTCAGGGCCGTGGCGATTGCGGACGCAGGGACCGTCTGCGGTTCGGATCTGCCGGCCATCAACTGTAACGGGCTCAGGGACCGTTTCGTTATTCCGTTGTCTGCGCAAAATAAAAAAAAAATAAAAACGATAAAATTATAATGTAAGGTAAATTATATGTATTTATTAAAAAAAAAAAAAAAAACATCAAAATAAAAACGTAAATAATTGCAATACCATAAAAAAAATAACGAATGATAAATTTACAAGAAAAAAAATAAATACGTCGTAGCGTACATGATATTATACGTTGAATAATATACGCTGGAGACTTATAAGTCATCTTTATATATATTATATACAGTCATTATTCGTTATATATTATATATATATGCGCGAATAGTGCGAGAGTATCGGGTTACCCGCCGGCCGTTGCGTTGGGTTCTCAGCGGAGGCCATGAGAAAAACGAGCGATTTTTTTTTTTTATTCTATCAAATAATCCTTTAAGGAATCCGTATATCGCAAAAACAAAACAATACGTATACGTGTATATATAAAACGACACAATACGATAGAAGCCACCGGATAGGGTTAAATCATTGTGTTCTCGGAGTAACCCGAGCCGACCGCGTGTCACCTTCTTGTTTTACCCCAAAAAATAATATATATGTGTGTGTGTGTGTGTGTGAGTTTCGCAAAAATAATAATAACAGTATACATATATACCTTTAATACACACAATAATAATAATATAAAGTTGCAGAACAGTTTTTTGTATAAAAGTAAAAAAAAAAAAAAAAATACATAATATAAGGTGGCAGACGTAACCCGACCCCGGGGCGAAAGGGGTGACACGCACGCAAAGAGAGAGACCGGACTGTTTTCCCATAATTACGCGTAGTCTCCACATATTATACGTAATAATATATACAGTGTAGTATAAAGACGCGGTCCAGGTGCGCGCGTCATGTAGAAACGAAATAAAATAATAAATCCTTCGCGAGACGCGCCAACCCTTTCGAAAAGAAAAAAAAGGTCGCAGTCGTCTTTTTTATTATTATTATTATTTTTTTTTTTTCGGAAAAAAGAGCCAAACGCACGCGAAATGCCCCCGAATACAATGAGAAACACATTGCGATGAATTCGTGAAAGGAAAATTTATCCAAAAAAAAAAAAAGAATCGCCAGCTCACAATTCCTTTAAAAGAGTACACACAACGAATATAATATATATATAATACTGTTATGTCGGTTTCGTAAGATTATTATATTCTTTTTTTATTATACTCGTGTCACACTAATATATAGGTACGTTATATTTTTTTCCTTTTCGAATATTGTTCCCAATGTTCCCATACGCGGCAAAAACACGATATGGGCAATTATTATATTATTACTTTAAAATAACCGCGATTTGATTTATAATAATATTATTTTATTGCTATAAAACAAATTCGTCGTAATAATTCTATTTAAATTTTACACAAATACCTATACACACGATGAGAATTATATTATACTAATACTAATAATTATATGTACGTATATCGTATATGAAACAATACGAACCAATCGAATAATAAAACGTAATAATTATATTTTTTTTTTTTTATATATATATATAAGCAATTATTATTAATAATAATAAAAATGTATATTGATCAAACGAATCGTTTTTAAATTTTAAGAGTGACGCGCGCTCAAGGAAATCACGCGCGTGGGACAAAAGTACAAAACACACTCGACTACATAATAATATAATATAATACAGAAGACCAAGCCCATTCGAAGATTTAAACGTGGTATACATTATTATAAATATATATAGGCACGGAAAGAAAAAAAAAGCGTCATTAAATATTATTATGTATAATGTACATTATAGTCGCAAGTCATTCATTATATTATAATAATAATTATAAATAGTATAATATAATATATAACCAACATAGACCAACATTTCGTATGTTATAATAATATAAAAATATAATATATAAGCGCCGCCCTTGACACGGATAGATTCGTATTCGTATTCGTATTATTATTTTATGACTTTATAGAAACTGTAATGTAATAATTTATTATTCTCCCAGATTTATTAATCCGAATATTACTGTAAATTTATAGTTTTTTCGCTTAAAAAAAAAAAATTAATAGATAACAATAATTATAATATTTCTAAACACTTATAATTAACGACAAAAACCGACAGTGACGTACACGCGTGTATATTATTAATTTATAACCTAACCTATACAGTGTATATAGTCGGTGGTAGATTTTCCGCTGCCAAATATCGTGATAAAGTTTATTGTTTTTGTTTTCTGATCTTTCTGATCTTTGTTTTTTTTTTTTTTTTATTCTTTTCTTTATTTTTTTACAACGATGAATTGAAATCGCTATTATTTTTATTTTTTTATTTTATTTTTTTTTTTTTTATAAATATACCTACGTCGCGAAATATTATTTCATTATCGTCATGTCGCAAACGTCTCCAATCGAAAGTTTACAATCCCTAACCCTCCTGCGAGTGTTGTATACAGACGTTTTCCCCGTTATTGCCCATTTTGTCATATTGTGTTCGAAATTGAAAACTTATCAGATTTCGGTATAAACATGTTCGGTGTCGAGTGGATGAACGGTGTTATAGAGCGAGGTAGGGGCGTTTCGACGATGAAGCGGTCTACGAAGAACGCAAATTAAAAAAAATATATATATGTATGTATATGTATAAAAAAATGAAAAAACGAAAGAATGTTAATAATCAACAAACGCGTATATATAGTATTATATTGTCTAAATGAAAACTATTGATCTTCAAGCAGTAAACCTGCAGTTATTTATTTTTTTATTTTTCCTTTTTTATTTTCTCTTATTACATTATCGAACTTTAAACTTTTTAGCCATTGTTCGAGTACTTTTTCATTGTACAACTAAAATAAAAACTAAAAAAGAAAAAAAAGTTTAAACGCACAGGCCTCGTAGACATTTCACAAAAACTCAATCGCCATGGTAACCGATTATTGTTGATATTATTGGAAATTCTTTTTTTTCTTCTTATTTTTCTTCTTATTTCGCATTTCTCTTCTTTTCTCGACTTCTGAACGTCCCTCCTACTCTACCACAACTTTTCCCCGTCAACGATGCCGCCGTCTGCACCGCACTCTCCTTGTATATATATATATATGTTACTACGCGCCCCGTCGACTTTAAAATTGATTATCCGACGAATTCGTCGCAGTCTTTCCACCTATGAGCCAATCCAATATAATATAAATCTGTTTATAGTTTTATTTTTTTCGAGGCGAGGTTACTATTATATTCCTTTGTTTCGGTACAGGGTGTAAAGACGAAAACAATACCGACTTCAGTACTATATATAATATTATATATAGTTGATTTCCGTACTCGTAAAAAGAATATTAAACGATACCGTGCGAGCTGCAAATCTCCACAAAATATTATTTCGAGACACACTAAATAAAAGAAAAAATCATTAGGTCTATCGTCTATGTGTATTGAAACGTTTTGCGAATTATTCTATTCGAAACGAGTACAAAAAAGCAATAATACCATTATTATATAATAATATAGAGTTAGTTGGAAAAAAAAGACATACGACGCTAAACAATATTTTTGATTTTTTTTTTTTTTTTGTTAATAAACCAAAAATATATTTATAATATATTATACACAATATAATAACGTACAATATGACGTTTGATTTACGTTAAACGAAAACGATAATATGATCATCCTGTATACGCGGTTTTTTTTTTCTCACTATACGCCGTGACCCTTTCCCACCTACTATACGTATACTACTACTATACGTGTATATTATATCATAGTATACTATATATATTATATACCTAGGTATCTTTACTCCGTGTATAATATACACATATGCGTGTGTCGATGAATTTCTATCGTTCGTATCGTTTTTCCCGTGGGTGTAGTGAAAATTACTTCGGGCACAAATCCATTTAGTATCGGTGTCACCTGCGATACGCGTATATTATACGTATCCTATAGATATATAAATACATAAATAATAATAATGATAATAAAAAATACATATTCCGTCTCATAATTCATCGGATACGGGCGAACGTTTGTGAAAGGGACGGTTTAACGGGGAGAAAGAAAGAGAGAGAGAGAGAGAAAGAAAAAAAAATATCCCGAAAAATGCCATTTTTACCGCCACCGAGCGCACGGAGGATTTCACGGGTTTAACACCGTGTTTTTTTCTCTTTTTATTCGTTTTTTTTTATATTATATATACGTATATATAAATAATATATCCCCGCGTTCCTTTTTACAGAAAATTCAAAAACGATGATGAAAAGACACGATAATGGTATTTGAATTGTACGAGCAACGTGTCTTAAAGACGTATAATATGAGGTCATGACGAAGCATAAACCGAAACGATTATATATATAATATATTATGTATAGGTACGCGTTACCTATACATATATATAATGTGTACAGCGAGGTGTGGGCACGATGACTCCTCCGTACGTTATTATTATGATTATTATTATGATTATTATTATGATTATTATTATAGAATTGTATGTGTGTGTGTATAGTTGGATTTTAGTGACGAAAGACGGTGTGTTACGGCATAGAGGAGGGGTGCAGTGAGGGGAAGGAATAAAAAGAAATCGTTTTTATTTTATTTATTTATTTATTTTTTATTTTTCGTATTTTTCTACCGGTATTATATTATTATAATATATACGCGCACCCATACGCCGTGTATACAAATATAAGTAATAATAAAACGCGTTAAAAAAAAAATAAACTAAAAAAGAAAATAATAAAAAAAAAAAGAAAAAAGAACGTGTGGGTAAAATAAATATTAACAGAAAATGTCTAAGTACGCGCCGGGCCACCGGAGATATTTGTTCGTGTCTTCGAGCTCGCGGTGAAATCTGTGATATTTTTTTTTTCTTTTTTATTATTTAGTTTTTATATATACGCTCGTGATTAATGGACACCAGTTACCGGGTAATATAATATTATACCGTATATATTATTATTAGGTATATATTTATATAGTATACGTTTCCGTATGCAGCAGAAACGAGACGAAAAATCTGTAATTTTCAACCCGTTGTTTTCATCGCATCGTGTTATAATATTAAAATAATAAAATATAATCGTATATATAGGTATACTAATAGCGTTAATTTGATAATTATTATTATAGTATAACGTTGTTGTACCATCGTAAAATACGATTTCGCGACGTTTTATAGATTCGGACAGAATTATTTTTCTGAAAAAAAAAAATCCGTCCCTATAACCATGGTATTGTTCTATTATTATAATAATATGGCGTAGAGCGAAAAAGTCATCGTTATTGTGTCGATGAGTCTCTCTATAACGTCCAGATTTTTCTTATAAGATTCTCTCCGACGTGCATAATATTAATAATAAGAATAACTATAATATATATACACAATATGCAGTGTTTTATAATATTCCAAACGTATAATATTATATTATAATACCACCCGAGCCACGTCACGGTCTGTAGGCCGTGCGATTAAGCGAAAACTGCGTCGAATAAATAAAATAATACTCGTAATATAATTGAAAGATAAACCAACAATGGAAGAACGAGCGACGGTAATACGACGATAATAATATAATGATATTATCGTCGTTGGTCGCAAAATCTGGACTAGGAAACGATAATAATATAGTTTTACCCGTGTGAGATGTTATATATTATCGTATACGTAATAAAATAATGTAAAACGATGATGTAATACAGGCATATATTATCCGTGTTGTATATATTTTTTTCATTTCGCAATGATTTTATTATTATTATTATTATTATTATTATTATTATTATTATTATTATT
>JAIUCT010000014.1:8009093-8021088 GCA_021307375.1 Tetraneura akinire
ATAATAATAATAATAATAATAATAATAATAATAATAATAATAATAATAATAATAATAATAATAATAATAATAACGATAATATTATAATATGAAATAAAATCGTATATTATATTATAATACGTAACGTCGTATTTAATTATACATATTATAATAATACGACGTTTTCGGGGATGAATATACGAGCATTGATAAATATTTTTCTCCCTTCGCGAAAAAAAAAAAGGGTTATTATACGTAGATATATTTTCTTTTCACAGACCGTCTCTCGTTCCGACGAAGAAAAAAAACACACATTATTGTATTATATAAACGAGTATTTTTTACGCGTCACGAGAAACAATAAAATAACGTATTCGTGTATTATAATAGTATCATTATATTTTATAATATACCTTCTATACCTACTGCACTGCAGCCAAAAAAAAAAAAAAATTGAAATAATAAATTTTGTGAAAACCACGGGGAATAATAATAATAATAATAATAATAATAATAATAAATAATCTATACTTTATTACAATGCGAATATTCAAAACGCGGATGTATGATTATTATAATAATGTATCTAAAATTTAAAATTGTACTCGAAATAATATATATAATTGCAGATTCTAATCAAAGACAATATTCGTTCGCCGAGGTTATTTTTCGCGAATATATTTTTTGATCGTTCGTTACCTCGTCGTCGTCGACATACTCGTATTATATGTATATATAAAGTATATCGCCTTCAATCGTCGCGTTATCGCCGAATTTATTTATGATTTCGCAAAAAAATTATGCTTCTTACGTATATTATACGTATTATACGCTCGCTGATTTGAATTTCCTAAACGAATACGTTTTACGCTTCGCGCGTGTATATTATATATATACTTATTATGAATTTTTTTTGTATATATATATTTGTCTTTTTATCCTTTTTCCCTTCTTAAGGTCATGTTCATTGTTCACGTAACCACTACCACGATATACGTTCTCATGTGACAGAGTGCGGTTGTCGCGCGCGCGCACGTGTAGATCAAGGATTTTCGCGAAATCCGAATCGCAATTTTTACACGTATTGCGAAAACGCGAGATCTATAATATTATACTGCACGCGCACGCTTATACATAGAAAAAAAACAAAAAAAAAAATTTGTTTCTACCATAATATTATAATAATATAATCGTCACCGTTTTGTGCGAGTGAAATGCCATTGCATACTATAATATGTATACCAATACCTAGGTATATGTCTGTAGTAAATTTTATACCTAATAAGTATAATAATATAAGACGACAAAATAACGAACACGATCTATTATGATAATGATAAATATATGTATGTATATATACGTACGCTCGAGTAGTTCGTCGTTTCGGAAAACAATAACTATAATTTCGTAGAAAAAAACCGAATGCATATTATAATTATTGTTTTGTAATTACAGAGAAGCAAAAAAAAAATGTTTATAATCGTCTACACATTTTTTAATACGTATAAATTAAAAAAAAAAAAAAATATATATTCAGGACATCGATATGACGGCCAGACCAGCTATTGTTATTATGTGCGGAGTTGTTGCAGCGTTCGAGACAAATCATTAATCAGCTGATTCAAACGTTTCGATTATATTATTTTAACTATCAACAAAATATTTACCCGGAAAATAATTTTTTAATCATAATAATATAAATACGTTGAGAATATACGAGTATTATAATATTATAAAAAAAAAAAATGAATCTCATTCGTTCACCTATATAATATAATGTGTAATGAAAAAAAAAAAATGTATAAATAGTAAATACCATAACACTGCAGATAATATAATTTGTTTGTTTTAAATTTTGAACTAACATAATATAATATTGTACACATTGATAACGTTTGGGAATATTTAAATATTTCAAACACAAAGGAGAAAAAAAATATTTTCTTCGAGACGTTATCATATAACATAAAATTTACTTTTTGGCATTATTAAATGTATTATTTCACACATTGCAGGATATTCTTCGATATACATAATAATATCTATACATATGAGCTCGAAGTTACAAAATGTTTTTATTTTAATAATTTACGACTATAGGTACCTACTTATACAATAATATAATTTAAAATTTGTAAAACTTGTTTTGTAATATACCTACGTTATTATCTTCAAATATTCGTACGGAAACGTTAAATTTGCAATATTATTTTAATATTACGCAGTTGTCGTGCCTATATTATAATATTATCGTATATTCGTACGTTTTTTTTTTTCATGCGAATTGTCCGAAAAAATTTTTGAATTACATAACAATATTTTAATGATGGCAAAATTATTGTAAAAAGAAACGAAATAATAAAAAATAAAATCTTTAACCGTTTAAAAAACATCAAGCTATGATTAATGTATACAATGATAAATTGACAACCGATTAACAACTGTTAACCGATGAGTTTTCTATATATTATAATAAATCACAACAGATAATCGTGTGGTTTTTGGCGTATCGAACATTACGCGTGTCGTGTTTCTGTATTTATAGTTAGCTAAAAAACGATATATTCATTTAAACACATAATATAATAATTATAATATTATAATATAGTATATAGGTATTAGGTATAATGACGTGACGTTAAAGACTATATTATTTCGAGTATAGGTAATAATATTATTATGCGTAAACACTTAGATTCGATACACGTGTCGGTATTAATAAAAATTATTATGTGCGGTTTTTTACAGTAATTTCGATCGTAGGCGCTGTATTTATAGGTACTATGGAAACATAAGTATGGCAGGATTATAATATATAATTGATATTATTATAAGACATGTTATACTTATAGTTATATCTCTTTTTTTACGCACATTTATACAGTCTTCGGTAGGTATACGCGATATTTGTCCACGAATATAATATTATTATAAAAATACATAACGCGGTAACCGGTATAAGAATATTTATGTTAAAATTTTATATATATATATATATAGGTATGTATTATATCAAAGGTTCTCGACCCAACAGAAATCCAACAGGTTTTATAGTTTATATATTTATATATTGTATAATGACATAAACTATACGGACGACATCGTAAATTTATTATTAAGTTCACGAAATTTTGAAGAAATTAAAATATATACTGCTTGTTTATGTATTGGTATATAATAATATTTATTAAGATTTAGACTAAGCTTGTTCTTCCACGCACGTGTATTATATTATTATTATACGTTTATACGTTTGTTATTTTACACGTATTTATATATAAGTCTATACATTCGAGGGCATTATCGCTGATGAATTAGCTACCAAAACCGGTAGGTATAATATGATATAGTGCAAAACATATCAATATAATAATGTATTATTATGTTCATAGAGAAAATTTGTTATAACCGCTCGCACAAAACTAGTATTTATCAATAATACGATATAACATTATGTAGAGTATTTTTTTTTTTTTTCATTAAACGAATTTTTTTTTTTTTATTCATAAATTAGAAAGTTACTCTATAATAATATATATATATATATATAACAATATTTATTATTATACTTATGACATTATTAAAATATTTTTATATTGATGGATGTCGAACACTTTACGCTAACGGCAGGACTACCGATCGAGTCGTAGGTATACTTATATTCATATTTCTGGGAGGCGGCGGCGGCGATTGTGGTTTGAAAAAAATAAAAAAGTAATATATGTATAACACGACCCGGACAGTGCGCAGCACAATATTATAATATTTATATAGGTACATAATATTATTATTATTATTATTATTGGCGAAAATTTCGGGTCAAATGTCAATATATTATTATATATATGATCGGACAATCGCCCGCTGCGAATAATATAATTAATTAATATATTTTACGATATGTTATGTAGGTATATTAAATACGTGAATTTGAATAATATATTATTATCTATACTTTTGTGATAGGTGAAACTATATAGGTATATATACACATTATAATTTATAATAGGATACAAAAAACTGTATTACTCGTTCAAAATAATAATCGCGATATACGAAATGAATATATACGTAATATATTATATATATATGTATAAAATATTAAATTGGTATAAAAATTTAAATAGATGTTATGTTCTAGTCATTATAATATGAAGAGTATATGCTGGTTTTCGCGATAATAAAAAAAAAATAAATAATAAGTAGGTACTTAAAATGGGAATAAGTGTATTTATAATATTATTATTGTATTTATACAGTCATCTACACTGCAGCAGTTATCATCTCGAGCGAAAAACTTGTACATTTTTGTGAATACGTCGTACGCTACTAATAATTATTATTGAGTATATATCCATTATATATTACTATAATAATATGGCACTGATTTATAATTTTTTATTATTATTATAATGTACATTTTTTAACGACGATACCACACGAGTGTAATAATATATAATAAACATATTGAATACACGAACCTACGCAAAACTCGTATATTACGTTTTGTATATATAATGTGTTTAAAAAATATACATTTAAAAATATTTTACCTCCGATAATTTTTCGCTTACGTGTTCATATTATTCGCGTCCCGCGAGCGTAGGATTTTATAAAAAAAAATTGTATTTAGTTATTTTTTATTTTTTTTTTTCTAAAATTTCGTTAATTAAAATTATTATATTAAGTATTATTTTTTTCATAAAAGATTATAATGTATAAAAATCAAAACTCGGCGAAAACGTTCGTATATATAATAATATGAGAGAGCGCAGGTGTCGAATATAATATTATAAAAATTATTATTTATTGTTTTAAACAGCGTGCACGCGTATATTATTATATTATATACGTACGTATTAGATTATAATATTATAGTCTGGTTTCGGATTTCTGAACGTATTTCTTTTTTTTTTTTTTTGCAATCGATATCATATCATATACATTTATAAATATCATTATTATAACTGTTCGTGAATTTCGAAGAGAGTTGTAAATACTAACTTCTCTACCCCGCCGAGGTGCGGATTTCACCGCAAACATATACGTATTATTATAATATACGAGTATACGTAACGTGCATTATCCACGTACAACCGTGATTATAATATCGCGTATATACCTATTATTAAAACCGACGGTTATATTATACACGTGGTAAAAATCGCATTGTTTCGCGGATACATATCATTATTTTTATAATATTTGCTAGTTTAAATCGGTTTTTCTCCTATTTTTTTTTTGTATACCTACCTTCCATAGAGGGTCTGGTCTTTGGAACACAAAACGTTTTAATGTACCGGTTAAGCGATAAACGAAAGAAACACGTGTAGTACTTTTTTGTTTAAACATAATAATACCAACACTACATAATATTATAATATATAGACCCGACGTTGCGGTCAACCAGCCGGAACGAGCTATTAGGTTCGTCTATATATATATATATATATATATAAATACATAACTCGTCCGTGTATTATTATAACGTGCACACGATAAATAATATTAAGGTATTAAAATTTTAAAAACTGTATAATATGTACCAATTATTATATACTCACGTTTATTTAGGTACACGACTATTATATAATATAAAATATAATATATTATAGAAGACACACACCCGATAATTATTATTAAAAAAATGGTAAACGGACAAAATAAAATCGTATACGACTAATAACGATTATTATTATTATTATTATTATTATTATTATTATGTATTTCGATTCCGTTCCGGTTTGGTGATATGATAGAGGATAACGATCTACGAGTATTATATAGTATTATAGGTACATGTCATCCGGAACAACATATATTTTTTTCTTCTAATTTTATTTATTTTTTTTATTAGAAATAGTGTACATTAGTATGTTATTAATATACGTTTAAATATATATAATTTACTAGGGCGGAGAAAATATTATTAATGAAATGAATGGTGAATTATGTATTTATAAAGAGGTGCGTCCAGACCAAGAAATGAAAAAGTCCACAATCCACACGATCACAATTTACTACAGAGTTGACAACATATAATTTGCCAATTATTGAGAAAAATTTTACAAAATTTGTTGCCGACATTGTGGAAATGGCGTGTTTTCCACAATGTTGCTTTGGTCTGGACGCACCTTGATAATATTATGATGGGTATACCGTGACCCCGGTATATAAACGGGCTAATACAAAATAATGTATAATATTATATTATAATTACTCGTGTCGTCACCTACTCGCAATAGAGACGATAATAATAATATTATGAAAATTCTCGAAAACACTCGCCAATATTCTAGAAACACATAAATGCACTGTTATGCAGTTTAAAATAAATAATATAAATCGTCATTCACGATCTACATAATATAAATACGGTTTTTATACAGTCAACGTCAGCCACGCCTGCATCATTTTTATATAATATTTATATTTCAATGGAGAAATAAATAACGTTACCAGATATAAAATGTATTTACCATGTTTTATTATAGTGTAATCTTTTATTTTATTTCATATTTTTGCAGAATCGTTACATTAATAATATTATAATATAGTTTTTATATTCAAAATATTATTTTTCTTGCCAAGTTGATGTTTATAATATTTTTAATTAATATTTTCATATATTATACTGCAAACATCGATTGATTTACAATTAAGATTTTCTTTCGATAAAACTGGTTTTATATTCGCAATACACATATTTATTATTTATTATGTACATGTTTAATACGCGTATTAAACATTATCGCCCGCGTTATATTATAATACGTATTATGATTATTATTATTTTATTATATATTGTAAGGACGAAAAAGGATTTCCTGTACGTGTACGGCGAATCGAAATTTGCAATTTCAAATTTCAAATTTTATATCGCATTTACACTGTGTGTGTATAATATGCGTGTTTCGCTAATGGTCACGTCACGTTCAGTATTTCGCAATAATATTCGATATCGAGCGAAATAATAATAATATTATTATTACAAATAAACGACGGGAAAACGCTGCAGAAACGCCTTTCGTGCAGAAATATCCATACTTGTATTTAGGTAACTACCTAGGTGTACTAGTTTACTAGTTATACTACCTAGGTATAATATAAATACGACCTATTATTTGATATAATATATACAAATATATAAATTTAAAACTCGTACATGTATATACTATTATTATACGTATATTAAGACGTTTGTGTAAATTAAATCAATTTTTTCATAATATTTGAGGTTATATTTACCTATATATTATATATTACGTATATAGGTACTTTATTCATATACTCGGGCACACGGTCTTTTATTATATCACGAGATGAATTTTTCGCCATAATATCCTCTCCCGTCCGCCGACCGTGGTCGAACGACTCCGACACCGATTTGCATTATTATTCGCGAAAAAAAAAAAAAGAAGAAAATTATTCCGAAATAAATTTACCGCGTTCGTAAGATACGTATATTACATCCAATATTATTTATGGACATTTGCACACACACAAATAATATTATTATTGTTAAATTCGTCGTTGTTCAATGACATTATTATTGTATATATTATATTTATATACGTATGACGTTCTCGTTTTATTATTGTATAATACAGGCGACTATTTGCGACACAAATATAATATATAGTAATATAATAATCGTCGAATTATACGCGAAACTGTCGCGCGAGTAAAAATGACAATTTAAACGAAAACAATTTGAAATTTTATAGAAAAAAAAAAAATAGCGGAACAAAGAATATTATAATAATGATACGAATTATTTTTCTTATACGTATACGGGTATATACGATTGACGCGATGACAGAAGTCACGTCGCTGAATTTTATTCGACCAAATAACGTATGCACATATTATCGCGTTTTTGTTTTCCAAAATAATAATATTACACACGCGTATACTTATGTACTTGGAACACGTGGATTTTCGATTATTATACAAAACGAGTATATTATTATATATTAGCAATTGGGATATAATTAATACGATATATTATTATTATTATTACAGTGAAACACGACGTATGGAAACGTAAAAAAAAAAAAAAAAAAAAAAATGGTAATCGACGGGTTTAATAATAATTTACGATAATGCGCGTTATTATATTATTATTATTATATCGCATGTATAATGTTAGATTTATAACGCAGAGGCGATTATGATGCGTACTCGCGTATTTTTAAGACGACGAAAGTCGTACGTTCGTACTCGTATTGTATACCAATAAGTATATAATATAATAATAGTAATATTATACAACGCGTTAGTAATATTATTATTCGCGCGTCCGAATCGTCGAGAGAGAGAAAGCATATAATACGCATAACTATAATAATAATTTAAATTATTGCGCCTTTTTTTCCTTAATATAAAAATAGTTTACGTTACATCTACTGCGTTTATATTATATATACGCATACCATGATGGTACTCTACACACATCGTCATTATAATAATATAATATTATATTACACGTTTTAAAAATGACCGAACGAATCACAAAAATCAAAATCCAGTCGAACGAAATAAATGTGATTTTTTTTTTTTTCAATAATTTTAAGAATATTATTAACGCCGCCGATTAAAGCAAATCGATATGTAAAAATCACGAAATATCGTATATTATTGAATATCGCGTTAAACTCTATATTATAATATGTATAGTGAAGATTAAATTTCATATAATATAATAATTATCGTAAAATAACGATATATTATATTATTATCATGCACGCCGACGACGAAATTCTGTTCGGATAATATACGTCATAATTAGATTGTCGATTCTAAACTCATAAACCGCTCGCGCGCGTAAAGTATCGCATTAACATTCACGCGCGGTTGTTGGACTTATACATATATATATATATATATATATATATAATGATAATGATAACGATAATAATAATAATAATAATAATAATACATAATATAATAGCAATTCTCATACAACAATCACACTATTTATTTTTAATATTTAATTTTTAAATTTTTTTTTGCTTTCCACAGAGTATATTTATATTCACTAACATAAAAATATGTATACGACACACCCATTATTCTCTGTTGGCTTTCTAGAGCCGATTTGCACACAATACCGAAACGTTTAATGGTTCTCGTCATCGCATGTTCGCATGTATACGTATAATATGTATAATATAACTACTACTACGCCTTGTCTAATGTTGGGCGATCCTTAAGAGTATGGTGCTCACTCGCATATTATTATTATTATTATATTTTTTTATATTTCTTTTATATATATATATATATATATATATATATATATATATTACGGTATACATAATATTGTTATTAATGTATAAAATCAAAAATACTTAAATATTATAAACATATTGCATACACACACACACACAGACATTTTCACAAATTCCCGAGGCGTCTTGTGTGGTTAAAATACGAATATAATATCGCATAGACCCGGTAGTAATTATGTGATAATAATATAGTCCTTATGTTATGAATTTTTGTGTTTATTTTAATCGTTAATTATATTTTTTTCTGCTACAATTCTCATTATACCGTAGTATCGATATCCGAATATTCTTAAAACGTTTTTATATCATTTTCATAATCGTATATTGTACATCAAACTATAAATATTAAATTTTTATTCGAAATTGATGAAAAAAAGAAATATTTTCGGATATAATGTTATTATAAGACTTAAGGATAGGCCGCATTGTTTCTCGTATTATTATATGCGAAACATATCGTATTGTATACCTATGACCTATGTAGATCAATAAAATATTATAAATAAACTCTTTGGCGTGGTTTATTTATATATATATATATATATATATATATATATATGGGATTACGGAAGAATTTATGCCGAAGTCTCTCTCCGCCACCACCGATGACACATCACTCGGATAGGGTCTTCGTACTTTCGGGGGGTCGGCCGGGGACGTGCAGGCGAGGGGTTAACTTGTTTTCTGCAACTTTCCCGTTAAAACCGACTTGATTTTTTTTATCCTTATAACGAATCGTGTTTCCTATATATAATAGTTTTCACGAATTCATACAAAGAAACTTTTAACCATAAAATATAGTAGTTATTGTCGTCGGTGGCGACCACGAGAACCGCGTGTTCTTATATTTACGTTATTCCTCAAAATATTATAATATTCGTTGATTCACGAGTTTATAATTATTGTAGGTTAGGTTAGGTTCTATATTCTATTACGATTATTATCGCCATTACACATCATAATAACTGTAAACTGTATATATACAATAGACATAATCCGAGAAACAAAAAGCTACATAAAATATCGATTGACAATACTTATTATAATATGTATAATAATATATATTGTATGTTATACGTTTTAACGCGAAAAAAATAAATTTCTCTCGATAAAAACGACGACGACGCCCAAGTGTGGCGGGCGCCGTTGCTTTTAAAAACTTACAAGACGGCCGTCTAGGCACATATAGAGCATATAAATATAAATGCATATAATATATAATATATGCATAATGGAAAACTAGCTAAAAGTGCATTCGTAGTGCATCGATGGCGGAGCGCACTTAAAACTTGTATTTTAACGCGTGGGATCTCTCGAATTTTATTACTATTATTATTTGAATAAAAAAAAAATCCCCCGATGAGATCATTATTTTATATTGTACGTTTTAAGAACTATATTATATAACATAATGTATAAATATTATTTATAACATTCTCGTGTATTTACCTTTTGCACGGGCGACGTAGGAGCCGAATTTGCCGGACTTGATCGCGGACTGGTGGACGAAACGCTGGTCGGTTTTTGTTGAGCAGTCAACAACGGCAGACCTAGCGCCGGGTACAGTCCCACACCTCTGGCGGCCAACGATTCCAGAATACGACCTGAAATCATAACATAACAATTTTGATAAATTTTCTTTTTTAAAAATAATAACGTAAAAAAAAAAAACTATATAGTCCAAATTCGGTACAGACGCGTTTATAAGTATTATATTTTTTATAAAGTAATTATAATACAATATTATTTTGGATTTGGCCAAAGCTATGAAATGTATATTCGTTCGCACACGGTTACCTATATTATGGTATTAGGTATATGGGTAGATAGTTTTTTCGTTTATTACGATAATAGGAGGTAAATTATACATTTTTAACTGCCGCGTCGCACCAAAAAAAAAAACCCCCGAAGAAATGACTAAAGTATATATTTTATAGAAGTATATGTATATATACTCTAATATAAACATTTGTATATTATATATAGCCCCGTCGTATATTTACATAATCAACGCATTAGTCATTGTGTCACAGACGGACGTGAAATGAGGTAAACACGAAACGCGAGTGGAAAAAAATAAATTGAAAAGAAAAGGGGAAAAAATTAAATCGAAAGAAAAATCGTGCGTTCTCGTTCGCTCTTCGATACACAATATATTATAATATTATATTATTATATTACAATAATATAATATAGTATAAAATATAACGAACCGGCCGCGGTATAATATTATAACGTGGTCATATTATATTGTGGAGCTTATATAATATACATATATAAATAATGTAATATATACTATTATATTTATATTATATTTTATAATATATTATAGAAAGAAACCGCGACGAAGCCTTTGGGGCAATTATTGTTTATGCCCATTGCGAGAGAGATAAGCGCATTTTTTTCTTTATTTTTTTTTTCTTCTAATATAATATTATATATGTTTCTTTTTATTTTATTACGCTTATTCGAGTATAACATTATTATTATTATTATACGTACATATGTGTATTTTATTATTTTTAATTTCGTCGAAACTACGCCACGGGCGTCAGTAGCTTTGTATGTTATATGTGTAGGTATAAAAAAAAATATATAATATATAATACGCCTAAACCGCGTTAATATAATAAATATACGCGTAATGAAAATGTAGTCCGTGTATTTTTATTTTTATTATTATTATTATTATTATTATTATTATTATTATTATTATTATTATT
>JAIUCT010000014.1:8021098-8036314 GCA_021307375.1 Tetraneura akinire
TTATTATTATTATTATTATTATTATTATTATTATTATTATTATTATTCGTTTTTATTATTTATCGTCTTTGAATAACGTATGTGTGTGCGTTTATCGTTTTTACGTTCTCGAAATCGTGAAGTGAATATTTTTCTTTTCTCTCTCTCTCTCTTCCCCCGTGACAACGAATGAATCGTGCGAGAAGTGACAAAAAAAAAAAAAAAAAAAAAAAAAAAACAAGAAAGACAGCGATAGAGAGAAAAAATCATCGAAAAATCTCCCGAGTGTTTGACGTGTGTATGTATATACATAATATGCCTTCAAGATATAATAATAATATTATCGTATATAACAGCCAGAACGGCGAACGTGACGACTCCGAAGTTGACGAGTCGGACACGAGGAGTCGAGGAACACACATACACGCGTACAAGTACAACGATACGCGATTATGACATTTAATTTTTTTTTTTTTATATTCGTTTTGAGATGATTTTTTAGACATAAAACGTATATTATAATTTTTTTTTTTATATTTTATGAGTCGCAACGAATAACAGGTTTTTTACGTGAAACAATAAATAAATATATATATCGTATGACCTCTCTTACATTATATACTAGTCCATAAACTATATCACGATGATTATATAGTTATATTAGTTAATATATATATATAGTTATATCTTATATTAAACTATGATCACTTTGTTATGAAGCAAATCCTACACGATTGATAATATTGACAAAACCAGTATTTTCAATATTATTTTCAATATTATTCTCAATACTGGATTATTTATTCTTATTGATTCGTCTACTTTACACGAACAATATTATTGACAGTACTTTTATCAATACTTGGCTCAATCTCTCTTTCCTATTTTTGTTTAAACTCTAATTTGTCTGTCTGATATTAGCCTGATCCAATAATAGTTTCTTCATCATGCTCATTCATTACAATAAATGATATGAAATGATCAACCGAGACAATATGTATAAATTTTAAGTAAAATAAAAAACGAATAATAACACTGTAATAGCATGAACAATACAAATTCAAACCAAAAAAAATAACGATCGCCCTCCGTTATCATCGATTTTATCAACGATATTTATAAATAACGCATGCTTGCTTGACTACTGAGATACATTGAGTATTGATGGAAATGTCGATGTTTATCTTTACACTATCAATAATATTGACAATAATCCAGTGTTGATGCAAAAATAACAGAAAATCCAGATTTCTATCAATACTATACTGTCAATATACACAATTATCACACTATCAATATTATTGTCAATATTAAAAATATTGATGGAGTATTGTCAATTTTACTGATCGTGTATAGGATAGGGTCTGCTCAACGCACTTTTTCCATGTTTTGTGAAGTTGATATTCGGTACGTTTATACATAATAAATAAAAATAACAAATATAGTAACGTTTGTTACTCGTATATCTGTAATCTGTCTTACGTAATACGATATATGTATAAAATTGTGACAATATATCAATGAAATATTACTTCAGGCACGCGTCATGCGCAATGCATATTATTATCGCGAAATATAAAACCGTATAATATATAATATGTATATCAATCGAATTTCCGAAAATCAGTCATAACGCTCATGTCGTTCTTCTCGGACCAATGATATGTTATGCGCGTATATAATAAATATATGATATTATGATAATATACAGGTATATTAATGTAAATTATTATAATATTTCGTCGTCGTTCATAATATTATAATCTCCGAACGCTCGCGTTAATCTCGTATATTTATATAATAATATGTTCGTGTATTTATGGTCGTATAATATTATATTTTGTATATTTCGTTATATATTTGTCTGTCGATCTTTTTCCTCGAAATCGCTAAATCGCGTGAGAAGTCGAACGCGGTAGTCCTGTTACGCGCGCGCATATATAGCTGGTGTTTACGAAAGAAAGAAAAAAGTAGTTTTTAGTTTTTTACCATAATATTTATAGGTATATACCGGAGCAACTATTCGGTTAATTTATTATTAGAATTTATATTCTCTGGGCTTCGCAAGTATTAACACACACACACACACGAATAAAACGATTTTTTTTATTTTTATTAAAAAAAAAAAAAAAAAAAAAAAACATATATATTCCCGTTTTCACAATAAATACGTATATGTGATATCAATATAAATATATAATAACCCCGATGAAGACATATATTATATTATACTATAAATACATTATATTACGTATTATAATATAATGATGCGCCGATCGAGCCTCGTCATCGCTCGGATGATGATCTACATTTCACCCCGCGAGCGATTCGCGTGGACGAGTTCAATCCGTTTTCCATTGTGATCCGGGGACCCGTAAAAGTGGTACACAATACGATAGTAATGTGACACCCGGCGGAAATAATAATAACGAAAAAAATAATAATAATAATAAAAAAAAAAAAAATATGAAAATTTTCGAGTGTTTCGGTTATATAATATATTATTATAATAATGCGCGTATTTCGTTCCCGTCATTACCGTCTTAATCTGCGTGCGCGGGTATACAGGGAGGGCGAAAACCCTCGACCCCCGTGTCACACTTGTCCCCCCAAAGAGTTTGGAATTTTTTTTTTTTTTATCTCCCCGTTCGTTTTTTTTCACCCAAATTTCTGCACGGTTGTTTCCGTAAAACGGGTAAATATTATTTGCGGTGGAAACTGTTAATAACCGTACACACACACACACACACAAACACTCACTCACTCGTCGTTCGAACGGACCCCTCCGGCAGTTTGATATCCTCATTATTACATTATATACGACGGTTCAGAAGCACGCACACGTATTTATTATATAATATGTATATATACGACGACGGGGAGATCAATTGAACAGGTTAAAAGCTATATAAACGAGAGGTTTTTTTTTTTATTATCATCGGCTTTTTTTTTTATTCCGCATAATATAATATTATATCCTGGGACCGGGAAATTTTTTTCTACGTTTTTTAAAGGGGACTAATGGATGACATCCTATTTTGTTCCCACCGTGCGCAGCGACGACGGAGCACGGGCGTTTAACCCGCGGAATATATGATTTTGCAAAAACGAAAAAAGTAAAATAACCCCGCGCAGCTGACAAGATACCGGCGCGACGACGTCTATTGTCGAGTGAACTCGGCTGGATACTTTTGCACATTCGTATATACATACGCGATTCGACAATAAAAATAATAATAGTAATAAAAAATCAAATAAAAAGACACACAAGGCTTCGATGATAGAGTTAGATATTGCGTGTGAATGGCGTATTCTTTTTTTCTGGTCTATCTTTATTATTTTCATTCGTCGACCATCTACGCGAAGTCCTCGAAATATATACGGAAGGAAACAAAAAAAAAAAAAAAAGATTAACGGCCTAGAGAGAGAACGCAAAAGACCCCCAAAAGTTCTTTCCCTAAAACGTTTGAAAAAAAGTTTTTTTATTATTATTATTATTAACGTTCATCGTACGCTATATAAACGTATAGATTATAATAATATATATTTTTCAACAGGCAATAAAATACAAATATAATAATATAGACGTCACGTTAGCGGTATTTTATTACGCGAATAACCGATCGCAAAAAAAAAAAAAAAAAAGGAAAAGGAAAAAGGAACACGTTCGATTTGAGTCACATTGTAAGCGCATATATATATCATATTCTAATATTTAACTAACCGTTCGAAATACATCTCATATTATTATAACGAAAAATGTATTATATATATAAGAATACTGTAAGAATATAAAATCTAATATATTAAAGTACATTAAAATATTCGTATATATGATTTTTTGGTCATTTTCAGACGAGTTGCTTATTTAACTATCCGAAAAATTATGCATAATATTATTCTTTGTAATATTAAATTGTATTTTATATTTATATAGTGTACATCCGCTCTGCTGCAGAAGTTGTAGTTATGATTAATTTCTACGAATTTTTAATGAATACGTTTTGTTAACACACACACACACACACATACATTTTATTAATATATATAATATAATATGAAATATTAATGAATAATAGTTCATTATTTCCGGGCGACTGTCTAGAATTATATTATTATTGTTATTATTACTTTTTTATTTCGTCGGAAAAACTGAGATCGTCACAAGTGACTGGCTATCCGTGTTGGTTTTTCGACGAATTGAATTTTATTTAACACGCAGCGAATACAACTATACGAATACTACACCGACTTGAATACTGAATAATAATTTAAGGAATAAAGAAAAAAAAGGAAAAACGTCAGTGATAACATATAATATTAAGACGTTTATGCCGCTACATTTGACTATATAACGTGTATACACCACACCATAGTTCAAACGCATCCATCCAACAGACTATTTAACAACGCGCCGACTGTATACTATATATAAGTACAAAACAATAGAACGAACATTTTCCACGTGAGTAATTCGTACGCGTGTACATAGAAAAGTATTATAATATTATTATAATGTATATAGTTATAGTATAGGTAATTTTCCTAAAAAAAAAAAACCAACGTGTACAGTCCAACGAACCATAGACATTTTTTAACGTTTTCAACTCGTAAATATTAGAAAGTACATTTTCTCGAAACGTCGTTTTAAGTGCACAGTTCGTTGTCTTATATATATATATATATATATACATATACAGCTCGTGTGTGAAGTATATATAAGTTAATTATACGCGTTCGAAAATACTTTAAAAAAAAAAAAATATATATTTCATAATATAGCTATTGAAAAAAATCAAATTAATCTAATAATGACCATAAAGAATATTATACCTATACTACATCATAATAATATGTGTCTATATATTATATAATATAGGTGAAATATCCAGTCCGCGAGTTTATAACATTCGTTAGAATTATTTTAATATATTTACATTTTTAGCGTGTATAGACACACCTAAATACAAATATAATAAATGATGCATAACGAAACGGGATATAAAAAATAAAATATTTTCATAAAAAACATTGGTTAATATATCTTTACGTTATACCAGTACCATTATTATTATTATAATAGTATATTGTATGGTTAATATTATATTTAAACAGAAACGCGGTATGCTGCAATGTGTTTCGTTAGGCCACTTGACGAACAGTAGAATCCATTGAACGAGCACACATCATATTATTCATATATTATATATATTATTATTATAAATCTGGCGTATGTTTCTACAATCTGTTTTCTTATAAGGCGTTATAAATATATGCGCGTGTTTAAGTATTTCTTCTTAAAAAAAAAAACAAAACAAAACAAAACAAAAAAAGCAAAATAGAAATAATAAATAATAATTATATGTATGTGTAAAAAAACGGAATAATGAACGTGCTCTTGGTAATATGAAATGCGAGGAAAAAACGTGGCTTACACTCGTCAACAAACGCCATATTCGGTAAATCAAAACGGTTATGTTCATATTGATCGAAGTGACGTAAGCGTTTTTTTGGTAAGCCTCTTTAGGTCCACGGGATCCGTCGTGACATCATTGTTTATCGACTTTAATAATAACAACTATATATAGTATTTATTACATACATATATAATATATTTTATACGTTATAATAATATTATCGTCCTCTTTTTTTATTTTCTCTCGTATATATACCTAATAATATTATTATATGCACGGTTTACCATAGGAAATGTTTAACTCTTTTCCAAAAAAATAATATTTAATATTTTTTTTTGTCAAAGCGGACGAAAGACAAAATAAGGGTTTCATATAACGTTTGTAATATTTTATTATCTGTATTATATTTTGTCCATCCAGCTCACAGTCATTTTATTATGTATAGCAGCGGTGCGTTTTCGTCCGCGTTCCGAAAACGTCGATCGACACAACAAACCTTTGACGCGTCGCGGACTCGAAACAAAAGGGAAAAAAATCTGATTACACATCACGTCATATAGTAGTCATCGCGGCGAATATAAATATATATATACGGAAACACGGTGCTGCAGCTGTCGTGGTATATGGTTTTTTAACCCTCGTATACATATTACGTATATATATCGTATTCACGTGTGTTTGTGTGTATCCAGGACATAACCCGAAATAACGAATCGGAAGGGGTTATAATATACATACGACGAGTTCCCAGAGAACTACGAAAGGATTAAATAATGGAGGGGAAAATAAAAATCGTACGAAAATACGTTTTCAAGTGTTTTTTCGTTTATATATTATCGTATATAATATCGTGTATAATATAATATATTATATATAGGCACGGCCATCGTACTTTATATACAGGGATAAAAAAAAAAAAAAGAAAAAAATACGATTATCCTACCTGGCCAGATGTATGCCAGCTGTATATATTATATAATATTAGCCGAGTCTATATATATTATAATATTATATACACTGATCCTCGGCGGGGGTTCTTTTGACATCTGCTTTCCCGAAGTTATATACGAGTATCGTATACACCGAAACTTTCGTCCATTTCATAATAATTTAATAATGTGTATCAATGTGTACCTATATAATATAATATTATGTGATATACTCGCGTAACACCGCGTTTACGACGGCAGAAAAAAAGGAAAAAATTAAATATAGGAACATAAAAAAAAAAACCAAAATTTTATATTTAAAACGACCGAATATAAAATGTATAACGATCGTTAAAATCGTATTAACGCGAACGTATATATTTAATATAATAATATATTATATAAATGTATACGTTAATTGTAACGGACATTAGGAACAGAGTTTTTCTATATATTATATGATAGTATAATAATAAAATATCATATTGTACGATTCAAAAACGGTGAAAACATAATATAAACCGAAGAAATTTGTCCCCTACCTCGTAATTTGATATTATATTATAGTCCGAGAAATCTGTTCGAAAATACGTAAATTGTTATACACCTCTTATCTTGTTATATACTTGCACCAATTGCGTGCACGAAGAAACCGTACTTGTATAACGGGCATGTATCGTATAAGCTTTAATTTTAACGATATTATAATATATAAGCATATATAGGTATAAGAAATTCGTAAGTGAATTTTCTTGAACGGATTTCGATTAAATTTAAGGACGCATTTTAATATTATATTTTTGTTTGTCTCGAGACGATATAATATTATGTGTGTGCGTGTGTGTATAATATAATATTTCGTAATGATTCTAAATTATTAATTATTAATGGGGGAAAAAAATAACAATATATATATTATAACGCATCGTTTTAAAATTCGGTTCGGAATAATCTCGTGGGCGATTCACGCAATTATTTTCAATTAAACACAATAATATACATACAGCATGAATATTATATGCGATTTTTGTTGAAAAACATTAATAATAATATTATGTATCGCGTCATATCGCGCAACCAGTTTTTTATTTTTTTACACGCATTAAGACGATGGAAAAAACGAATCGATCGTATAATTTATTTGGCCAACGTCTGTAAAGTAGTATTACACACAAAATATACGTACTGTATAGGAGAAAAATTAATCCAAAAATTACACGTCAGTTGTAGCGATTTTAAAATCACGATAAAAACTAGTTTATATACCGTTTAAAATGGGAAATCGATCGCGGAGATAATAACATTATTAAATATATTTCCGCGCGTTAAACCTAACCTCTCGTAAAATACCGCCAATGAGTTATAATAATATTACGCGGTTACTATAACATAATAATAATGGTTATAATAAAATAAGTCGGATGGGATCATTTCAGACGTCGATTCCGGTAATAACCTCATTTTACCTATATAATATGGATACCACATAGATTCGCCATTCGATAAATGTGCGCGTACATACAATAATAAATAACGGTCCGATAAGAGAAAACGCGTCGGACAAGGAATTATATATTTGCCAGCTATACATATTATAATGTATTATCAAATCCAAACGCGGTATATATTATAACGTCGAAGTTGACGATAGAAGAACGAGAGCGAGATGCGGATTTATAATATTTAACGATGCGTTTTCGAACATCGCACGAGCGCGTATAATATTATGTATAGATGATTTATACTTGTACGTCTTATACACTTATATACGACGGAGGGAATGGTTGAAACTTAAAGAAACAAAAAAAAAAAACTAAATTGTCAAAAACTTGACGTTTTATACTCAACTCATAATAACATATATGTTTACGTAATATTTATAATATCAGACGTCTATATTATATATAGATATTCATATTATTATGTGTGTATTGTTTGTAATTTATCAGCGTTGGTCGTGCCCCGTTAAGTGTTCATTATATATATATACACATACGGAGTAGACGTAAGTCGAACGGCGGTGAGTGGAAGAATATACCGAAAAGAAACAGAGAAACAAAAAACAAAAACAAAAAAAAATGTACATACAAAATCCGCACTATATTATGATTCTTGTGATGGAATCATTTTTCAAACGACCGTTCTCTCGTGATCCTCTTTGTTCAATTTATCACGGATCAAGTGGCTATAATATAACAGAAGAATGTCAAACGATTTCGATCCTGTGTGTGCCTCTCGCGGTGTCTGTGTCTCGAAACGAGTGATGTTTACCCGTCGACCGCGCCGCGAGAGACTGTGGAATTATATAACGTTTCAGAGAAAAAGTCGTTTGAAAAAATTAACAAAAAAAATGCTGTTTTGGTCGATGATTATTTTAAGTATATTTTACACGACGCATATTGCATATACCATATATTATTATAATATCGTATACGAAAATAGGAGCACCGAAAAGTTTATATTTGTATATAAATATATTTATATCATGTACCGCGGTATAGCCGGTATAGGTATAATATTATATAAGTCCGCGATCAACGCGACACTCTTTTATAGGTTATGTTCGCATATATTTTATTATGTTATTATAACGCGAAACGTTGAGATTTTTTTTTATGGAGACTTAACAAATAAACAAAACTTTTTCCTAGACATTTTATAATATTTTTATACTCATTTTTATTCATTTCGTTTGTCGTATACAGAAATATTTTTATGTATAATATTATGTGCACCACCGCCTGCACGATAAAACCAAAATTTAAAAATTATATAATTTTACACTTTTAATGTTGGATAATATTAAACGAAAATAAAAAACGCTAACCGTCATTATCATTGGATAGTGTGTCAGTGTGACCAACGCTAAAAGACACGCCCCTGGTGTTTTACAGTGGTTGATTATGTAGAGACTGCGACCGTGATAATGCGATAAGCTTCGGTTTACTATAGACGACGAGCGTGTTACATAAAACCCTAGGCCATCGACTATAATACATAATAAATTAATGAACGTGTATGTGTACATGCGAATCGTGTCGTCATCGGAAGGTTTCGGAAACCTTTTAAGAGAAAAAAATACAATTATAATAAATAATAATTTATGATATATGTATATATATATATATATATCGGGGCAAGGAAAAATTGTCCAAAAGACACGGCAAGGGGTAAAATTTGTCGTCGGTTGCATAAAAAAATAAAAATAAATAAATAAAACCGCATTGGCGAATCCGTATAAAAATATATACGTGTTTTCTGCTTCGAAAAAATCCGATTATATACCGTCCCCAGTGCATATAATATATAATATATTATATAGCATTAAATTGTAGACTTACGATTTGCAGTCGTTGTGGTGCGCAAAATTGCAGTATTTCAATTGCACTTGTGTCGATAAGGGTCATTGGTGGTACGGACTATATTATATTATTATACGTACGATACAATGTATATATTATAATATCGGTTGAAAAAATCCGCTGACATATAAATACGTTCTATAATGTAATATAATAATAATTGTCTGCCTGCTGTATAATATAATGGACGCGATGAGTTTCTATCGAATAAAAGACGAGTGAAAAAACTCCAAACTTAATAATATTATATAAGTCGAAAATTCACTTGGTATATATTATACATTATTATATATAATATATTATATTATTATGGTACCTATATTATTATCAATATTATATTATATTATAGACGCGCACGTGACTACAACACCATGATATAATACGGCTATACCCGGTTATAGGTATATATAAGGTCATAAACTCATGCGGTTTAATTGGACAACGAGATTAAAATTCGATTCGCAAGATGGTATAAAGTGGCAAATTGAATAATTTTTTTTTTTTATCGCTAGAAATTATATACCTATTTCATATAAAGTTAAAATTATTTTTGATTTAAAATATGGGTATCGCGTTCGAAATTTCACAGAACACTATAATAAAATCAACATCGTATAGGTATATATACGCGTACAGTTATACACATCAGCGGAACGCGTGATTCCAGGTTAATACCGCAGATACCTGCTAATATACCTAATATACCTATTACCGTACGTTGCGGATACGCGCGTAAATAACAATTATTACATACTGTAAATCGAGCGGTATTGCGAAATAAAAATATATAATATATAATATTATTATTATGTTTTATATACGCGCGTATTCGTTCGATTTTAGTGCTTTCGATCGGAGACGACGGTATAATAATAAATATGCGATATATGATTGTTCTACGAAAACAGGCACTATATGCGTATACCGTCGTTTCCCCGACAATATGGACGATAAAAATAAAATAAAATAAAATAAAATAAAATAAAAACTATACGTATGGGGTGAGAAACAAAAGGAATAATAATATATAATGTTATCCGTACGGGCTCGGCCGATAATATAACGCGATATTTATTATTATTATTTTTTTTTCCGAACAATTAAAAACGTAAAACGAGTACTTATATAATAATAATTTATACTCGTATATTATTATACGTAGGTATATAATATTATATGCGAAAAAAGAGAGAGAAAATAAAAACGACATATATATATAATATAAAATTGCAAAAACGAGGGGAAAGAAGAACGGAGGGAGGGGTAGAAAAGACGACGAAGAAATATAATATAATAGTCAATAAAACGCACCCCGGAATATAATAGAAAAACGCGTCCGTCCGTCTGGGACAGTTAAAGCTATCGTAAAAGTTTCGCGTATCGCGTCGTAAAAACCGACGGTGGTGGGGGCGAGAGGGGCCAATATTATTGCCGGGCGGCGGCGGCGGCGGCGGTTCCTTCAAGACGGTTTTTGCCGCAAAATTTCCCCCCACCCACTCTTTTGTCCGTAGACGTCTCGTCCGCAGCCCGAGACGGTCCGTCCGCCACCGCCGCCGACTCGAGCCGACACTCGCGAGGAATATTAGTACGCGTATTTCTCGCCCGGTCGGTATTATTTTTTTTTTTTGTTTTTTCGTTTCGAGTTTTTTTGTTTTTTTATTTTTTTTCTGTAAGGTCGCGGCGGCGAGCACACGCACACATATTGGCCATAATTTATTGCAGATGTTAGCGTACGATTTGTACCGGCCTAAAAAAAGAATATTATGACCATAAAAATAATAATATAATAATAATAAAACAAAAAAGGAACGAACGAACGAACGAGACACCGCCGCCGTCTCCGAAAGACAGACGGTTTTTACAACCCTGTTCGTGTGTACGCGTGATGTATACTGTATATAACATAATAATAATACAGTTCGTTTTATATTTTTCATTAAAATAAAGTCTTCGGACTCGTGTTTTTATTTGATTTTTTTCCGTTAAAAACTCAGACCCGCACCATTCACGGTTATTATTATAATAATATCGTGATGTATAATACCCTTCTGCGAATATCTTTAATGACCAATAAAACGCGAGCGTTAATATAATAATAATATATGTATATTCGTGTAGGATGGCATCTGTTCGCGCGTTCGGTCACCAAAACAACAATACCGCGTATATATTTATTATTTTAACGCCAGAGATGATATTATTATTATTATTATTACTTATTATTAGGAGGTATTATATTTTATCGAAAAGAAAAATATTATAATATACGGTTTATACCGCGCGGTATATAGATCGCGGTATAAAACTAAAGACGGTATATTATATTTACACGAGTATATTATAATATTATTATTATATTTATTATGCACCTTTCGGAATATTATTGTAATAATACATATTACGTAGGTATACTCGAATCGTATTATATACTCGCGGAGAAGGATAGAAGATGAAAAAATGGGAAAAAAAATCTCTTCGGACCGAACCGCACCGAACGTCTATAGTCTCTAGTACCTCTAAGTATAAAATATAATATAGGCTCGTATACACACACACACGAGTATAAGTCATTGCGGACGGGGAGGAATGAGGGGAGGGTGAGAGATTTGATTAATCGTTCCCACGACCGAGAGATGAGGATATGTTATAATGATTGCCGAGGTGAGTCGACACATTCTTCATACAAAAAAAAAAAAAGAAAATTTACAGGTGCCACGACAACGCGTGTACGTATTACACACACGTACCTATATAGGTACAAACCCGACGGATGATGATCGCGTACGTACGTGAACGAGTCCGAAATATTCAAAATACAAATACGGACCGCGCGCGTGCGTTATTACTGTACCCGCCGTCGAGAGTGTATTGTATATTTATATTGTTATCCGAACCCGAGAAAATAATAATAATAATTACCGACCGTATAACGTCTGGAAATTATATAAATTACACGGGATCGTATCGTAAAAATATTCGTCCTCTTCCTGGTCGTCGGCGTGTAATATTATAAAGAATCACATTATTATTATTAATCTATAGGTACGTCATATAACATCGATAATTCGTCGTATAAAATAACGATACGTAAAAGTAATGCAAGAGTTTATTTATTTATTTTTTATCTCGATTTTTTAACTGATTATTCACTGAAAAACTCGTCCGTTTAACAACAATTCATTGTTTTGCGTCTATACAAAGTTTTAATTATAACAGTATTTTTAAGTATACTTTATTGATTTCGTCCAGGATTGATATTTTTAATCGTATATATAATACTTATATAGATAAATAATATACGATTATATTATATTCATTATAGGAGCGCATCACTTCGTACGCTAAACGATTGCGTGCGTTTTCGAACACGAGTTATTTTATCTGGAAAATCGTCCGTGGGTCGATAAGTCATCGCGTGCGGCTACCGCGTTCACGCGTTGTGTAAACATAATAACGTATAATCACACGATATTATTATCGCGTTATAATATTGTCGTTGCGTACTGTTGTCTTGGACAGTTTATGCGTAGTTTTATACGAATAGTACGAATAACGTTTTGAGAAAAGGTCGTTATAATATCTTAATGTATATAGAAAATACGAATAATACGGTAAATATGCCCGTATAAAACGAAATAAATGATTAAATTTACTGCTTTAAGCCGTAGAATTAGACCGAATTTTCAATACGCTTTGGCAATATTAAGGCGCGTCCAGACATCGCGGGCAACTTTATTTTCAACAATTTTCGGTAATTGTTTCCAACATTGTAGAAAACCTTGTACCTACTTTGCTTTTGGTCTGGACACATCTTTATGCTTACGGCTTACTATAATACGTATAGAATATATATAGTTAAATAACAAAACAGTTTTTAGGAAAATTTAAAAATGTAAAAATGCAATAAATGACTAAAAATGTGCATTATTTAATAACGTTTAAAATATATTCAAAAATAAATCAAATACAATTTTGTATTTAACCTTATTATGTATTGAAAAAAATTATAGTAGCTTATTTAAATTTATACGTCGGTATAGAACAATTTAATGATCGAAAATACGCAAAACCACGTTATAACGTTTTTGTAAATATATTATAGAATACGGTCGCACTTACCGGTGGAAAAGTTGACCATTGGCACGTTGTTGGTGATGGCGTCGGCCACGTCGGTGTTGAGTCCGTAGATTTCCAAAAGTTCGCGGACCGTATTCTGAGCATATTCTTTCAGGTCGGACGACGGATCGTGTGGCTGGTGCTGCTGATGAGGATGATGGCCGGTGGCCGCGGCAGCCGCAGCGGCCAGTAGGTGTTGGACTCCTTGAGCCGCAGCCGCAGCTGCGGCTGCGACGTTGGCCGAGGCAGAAACGGAAGCCGATCGTTTGTCCGCCGTGACGTACGACACCGGAAGCGATACGGCCGGTTGCACGGCGCACGTGAGATCCATCGGTGCGGAACCGTCGTCGACGCGCGGCCGCTTGGCCACGGTGGATCCAGTACACGCGCTCAGGTCAAGCACCGCGGCTGCCGCGGCGGCCGAATCGCTGTTGGTCGCGTCCGAATCTTCGACGCCGGCGGCCCCACGATTCCCGTTTTCCGCGGAACCGTCTTCAGCCGTTTCCTGCGTGTAACTGATGTTGCGAGGTTGAAAGTTTTTCCGCTTGTTTCGCGTACTGTTATTGTTGTTGTTATTGCAGTTGTTTATGATATTGTTGTTGTTGTTGTTGGTGACGGCGTTTGAACGTACAGCCGCCGTCAAACAAACGGGTTGCTGCTGTTGTTGTTGTTGCAGTCTGCGGCCGTGGTCATCGTCTTCATCGTCGCGGGTTCGGTCCGCTTCGGCTTCGGAATCAGTGCAGTCATCGGCCGACGAGTACACGCCCAGCGGCGGCGTTTGAACCTTTCCATGTCGGGCCGCCGCCGCCGCCGTCGGTGCAGCCAACAATCCCGTATCGGCCATTGTCACCATTCAATCTGTAACACGCGAAAATAAAAATTATAATAAATAATGTATACAGCCGATTTCAGAAATTCGTATATCCATATCATAATATATGAAGATTTTTTAAAACGTTTCGCGTCTAGTTTAAGTCCAATGTAAAATATATAATAGTAATATGTAATATGGATATATATTGTACATTTATATGTTATATAGCGTGACTATATTTTATTCGAAAAACGCTGCTCGTATTCGCAAAGAATTAATTTATAGTTTTTAAAGGGGGTGTTTTTTTTTTTTTTTTTTTTTTGAAATGATTTCGTTTTTTTAGTGGGAGACGAAAATATCCAAAAACTTTATTTATTCTACTCGTATTTTTACGACACGATTTGCTCGTAGTCGCATCGGTGACGGTCTATCTGATCGTACGAATACGTATCGACGACACGCCGGTTAATGTAATACGTAGGTACATAATATTATATTATATGTATTGTGATACGCGCGTCTATATACGCTTCTATAATAATAATAATAATAATAATAATAATAATAATAATAATAATAATAATAATAATAATAATAAT
>JAIUCT010000014.1:8036324-8046923 GCA_021307375.1 Tetraneura akinire
ATAATAATAATAATAATAATAATAATAATAATAATAATAATAATAATGACGGGCGGTGATCACAATAAAATATGATTTTATTTATTTCTTATAAAATAACAACAACAACAATATGTGTGTATACGGCTGACGACGAGACAATGTCTCGCACGTATATAATATATTATTATAATACGTATATATAAGCCGTTGCTTCGGTGGCCAGTGCCGGTGTAAATATGTGGCGCCTAGTCGACACGAAAATATTATTATTATTATTATTATTATTATTATTATTATTATATTGTATATACGTAGCGATCGAAATAACGCTTCCGGCCATCGGTTCCCGCGTGTCATTTTTTTATTTTTTTCATTTTTCACGTTGCTGACGCAGTGATGAGGACAACGTTCGCGCTCGCGCCGCGTATCTAACCGTTTGGCGCCCCACAAAAAAGAAAATAATGCGACACGTATACCATTATTATCATTATGATTATTTTATTACTCGCTCCGAAACGTGGGAGACGTGAGATTTTCACCTCGAGTTTTGCTTTCCTACAAAATGATTTTTCGTCGCAACTGGCGCCGTCGATATTTTCGCATGTTATTATTATTGTTATTCGATGCGAGTATATAATATTGTTGTATAATACGAATAAGTACTCAGAAACTGCCTACATATATACTCGTATATAATGTTATTATAAAGAAACTTATTGCAAATCGATCGATAATCGATTCGAGTGGTGAAAAAAATAAAATTGCCAACGCAAAACGCGTGTATGCGCCTATATATATTATTATTATCGCGTATAAATAATAAATCAAGATTTGAAATGAGAATTTCATCAAAAACATACCTATAGGTACATCATTATATAATTAATATTTAAAAGTCGCGATACCTAGTTATGTGTGTATAGGTAAAATTACGCAGTAGCGTTATTTCCAATTCGTTTTTGTGAATTAAATCGTATTTTCTATATTATATTATATCGCTTCGAGGGAACGATCCGTTGCTGTCAAATGTATGTATAATGTGTATACGCGTGTAACGTGGTGTATAATATTATTTATATATTACTATTATTATTATTATTATTATTATTATTATTATATACACATATGGGCAAGGAAAAAGAATAATAAGTTTGAAATAACAGCACCTGCTATATACACGTCGCGGATGTGAATTTTTTCTTCGCTATCCGCGGGCAAAATATATATTATGTATACGCGTATTTAATTTTGTATAATATACGACGTTTATGGAATTCGTCAAACAAAACGAAACAGGACACACGACTATCGCGCGAGTTAATTAGTATTCTTGCGTCGTCCGTCGAACGGATTTCGTTTCTAAAAACTCACAAAAAAAAAAATCTTGCGATCTGATTCTATCGATAATCGATTTTATTTATTTAATTTGGTCTAGACGAAGTGAAAGCTTTATATATTTACGTGAACGTAACGGAACATATAAAATAACGTTATTATAAAAACGGATTTTTTTTTTCCATTAATAGAGAGAATAAAATATATTATATAAAAAGCGATTCGTTTTTAAAGGTCAAACAGAACAAGGGTCGAAGCTATATAAATTATCGCAATCAGGTGAATTTGATAAATAAAAAAAAAAAATAAAAAAATAGCGAAATATAAAAAAAATCCCCCGAAATCATTAGTCACACACGAGCTGCTTAAACGTATCTGCGTCCCCCACGCGAAAAATATAGTCGGGGCGGACAAAAAAACAACGTATATATGATATTATATATACGATATATGTGTGTGTGTGTTCTGTAAATCAATGAACCGTGTCCACAAAATATCGGTGTCTTTATTTTGGATAGGTTTTCTACCCTCCCTGCAGCGCGTTCGGTTTGCAATTTAATATCGTCGAGGGATATATAACCACTTAATAATTTGGGTTTTTTTTTTTTTTTTTACTTCATCAATATAAATAATAGTAATAAACGTAAACATATCCTACAGGGGTCGTCATATTTATGCAAAAAATAAAAAGGGGATATACTATTTTGTATTTTTATACGCGCGAGTATCAATGATATTACAATGATATGATACATTATATTATTGTTATATATAGGTATAATAATCGCGGTTATCATATAGGTATTTAGTTATAATACGTTCCAGCCGATAAATACATTATAGGTCGTCGGATCGTGTGATCATATATGATAATATATATATATAGGTATATATAAAACACGTCTGACTTTTGTAATAATAAACGGTTTTTGTTTTTTAAATTATTCAAAAACAATAGGAGTTGGGTTTCAGCTAACCTTTTTGCACTCGAATAATAAAATCGGGTTGCCGGAAACAACGAAAAAAAAAAACTACGTATACTTACAGAACAACAAAACAGAAAATACGCTGACACCTGGTTACCGCGGTAACATACAGGTGTGCGGTTCCCCCGGTCACGAGTGACATGACTACTATAAATGTATAATATATTCCTATATATAGTGTTTTACATTTCATAGAAAAAAAAATATCCTAATATTTTACATATTATTATGTAGTAGTATATACAGGTATAATAATATTACAATATTATATATATATAAATAATATTATAATATAATCCGATCAGGTGAAATACGAAACGGCGCGTGTATTTCGAAATCGCAATATTTTGGCGACGCGAAAATTATGGAAATACGCGTAGTATTATCTACATAATATCATTTTCATTTATATATTCGCGTATAATTTATTTATTTATTTGATTATTTCTTTTAATTTTTGTCAAGATTATTCGAGACGCAGCTGCGACCTGAAATAATGCTACGTAAGCCGGCTGCGATTATAACTCGCCATGGAAAAAAAACCGCGTACGAAAGAGTATATATAATATAATATATGAACGATTGCATTTTATAATTGCACAATACACACACTTATATTTATATCGTACTTAACCAGGCGTATTATATTATTACGATGGTGTAAGATTTTGAAAATGTACGTTTTCCCTTTTCATTTTTTAAAAAATAAAAACATTGTTGTCCGCCACTATAATATAATAATAATAATAATAATGTACGATCTATATAATATTATAAGACATCGCGCGACTGAAGGACGTCTTTTATTCTATATATACGTATACCCGTTCCCACAACGTTTCATTGTGTTATACTGGAATTTCCAATCGCCCTTCTTGAGCGCTCGCGATCGTCCTTGTTATACATTTTTATAATATTATATTTTTTAACTGCTGTACTTTATAAGAGCGTGTTTTAATCGTCGCGCGGCGTTTGTCACGGGATAATGTAATAATTTATAACGATATTTTATGCGAAAACACTTTCTAAATATATATAAAATTATAATCTGATTAGGCTCAATGTGATTATGAAAATTATTTATATAATTTCATCGTGCATCGCATCATCGCTTATTGTATCTATATATTATAATATAGATAATACCTGTGTATATCGTCATCACGCATTTTATAATATCTAAATCGAATCCTGCAACGTTTTGGCATCGTCCAACAGAGACAACATATTATTATTATGTGTTATAATATTGTTTGTTTTGTGGTTTTCGCCGCGTGACTATAAAATATAAATAATACAAACGCGTATAAGCAAATGAAAATATCGAGCTTTTACGACACGCGTTTATTAGCATAGGTCACTGCAGACTATACGACGGTAGCGTTACTCGCGCGATAGAAGGTAATGTGAGCGTGTGCGATAATAAATATACATATAACACTATATATAATAACGCAGACTGTAAAGTCAAAACGATATTTAATATTGCCCCAGAGTAGAGAATACGAAAACTATATAATATATTATTTTATACATTATACGAGTACTTATAAAATTATAATATTTAAATATAACCTAATTTTTTCGGGATAATTCCAATTCTGGATTTAATCGAATGGCATACGTGCATAGTATTTAATATTAAAATATTAAATCGTGTAATATATTACATTTAATTTTAAAATTGAGGATCAGTGTTATGAAAATAACGAAAGAGGATATTATAGTATAATAAAGATATGTTTATTAATATATATTATATATTATATGTAATTATAAAGAGATTTATTTTTATGTTTAATAAAATAAATCATTTTATTTAGTTAATTTTGTGTACATAAAATATTATTATAATAAATAATAATAATTAATTAATTGTTTCTAAGAGACTTAAACGTCAGTGTATGAAGTGAACGTATTTTTGGAGAATTACAAAACCGTAACGTTGTCGCGTAAGATATATCGCGTATACTTGTATTTTATTTCCACGATATAATAACTCAAACAATAATAATAATATTAATATATAAAGACACGTAAATAATAAATCGTCGCGCCGTTGCCTATAATATTATGTTGGCGCCAGCGAGCCAAATGCGACCAATTGGTCACGCTACCGCACAATCTTCCGGTTGTCCGACGTCGTCGCCGTTCACACTTTTTTTAATAATAATAATAATTTATTTATTATTATTATTATTATTACATATTTATTAATATGTATGTTATCGTTACATTTATCTCCTTTTTTAATTATATTATGTTATATTATTATGATTTTTTTTTAGATATTTTTTCGATGCACAACACATAAAAAATATTCCAACTACGGCTACTATATACTATATAATTATTTTATAACCTATACCAATATAGGTACATAATAACTAGGTATGTACTATAGAAGCGTGAGCGTATAATGTTGATGAAGGGAAAGAATGATTTTAAATTTAGTTTCATATCGATTGACGATCAGAAACTGCAGTAGGTATATAAATTAGTTTCATATCGATTGACGATCAGAAACTGTAGTAGGTATATAAAATATTTCTATAAAGTATTATAATATAATACTTAAAAATAAAATCAGTCATTTTTAAAATTTCGATAATCCAAATAAAAAATCACGCCGTTTACTCTAATATAATTATATACTTAAAGTATATATTTCTATTATAATACATGTTGACGATATCAAATAAATTTTATTTTTTAATATTTTCTTTAATTTCAAGAAGTCTTCTATCCTCGCCGTTTTTCACCCATAATTTGCAGTAGATGCACTGTTAACTATATAAAATACAATTATAAACGCGCATATTGATTATATAATATTTATGATCATACGGCGTGTCGGTGTTCCGTCGCAATGTCCGGCCAATAAGTATTTATAATATATAAAATAGGTATTATACCGTATAGAAACTGTAGCTATATATATCGATAATATACAATAAATATCTTACAAGTTTAAAATAATAATAATAATAATAATAATAATCCGCGTATAACCGTTTGCGAAATTATATTATATATTTTATCTTCTCGTGTGGGCGGATGCAGGTAACACATTACACATTGTAATATATTTTGTATAATATAACATATACATTATACATAGATAACGCGAAGAGTTTCTCATATTACTCGGAGATCGTATACGTGTAATATTTTAAATACGTGTGTGCGAGCAAACAGACACGCCAGTATAAGTCTTAACGTCCTGCTATACAATACCAGTATATAGGTATACGTTTTATATATACGCGTATACCGACCGAGTCCTACGCCTTCCGAGTTATAATATACAAATACGTATATACCTATATGTCTATAGTACGAGATTTTCGCAATAGTAAAAAAAATAAATTAATAAAAATAAAACAAGTGTCGCGTCCACTCGACAATATTATAAAATATTATATACGATATAAATCCGATCGGCCATAATATAATATATTGTATCGTATTATACTTTTTTTAAGCGTGCGTGCGTATATTACATATATTATATTATACGTGTACCTATATATATGATGACGTATAATGCGTTATAATAATCGGGGGCCGTATGAGAATTGGAAAACAATAATTGAATTTATATAATATTATTATTATTATAATATACGCGCGTATAAATATAAATTCCGAGCATTTGGACACGTATAATATAATATGGTAGCTGCCTTGTAAATGTTTATGAATTACTGCAAGTGGGTGAGCTATTTAATAATATATTTTCTTCAATGAAAAACACGAGAGGTATAATAATATTTATATTTTTATACAATCGCGTTTTTATACCTACACTGCTCATATCCATATATGCGTTTGATAAAGTTGAAAACGAAATCAGTGATTTCATAGGTACACATTTTATATTATAAAAACCGCAATGGTGTAAAAATATCGTTTTATAGTGACGAATATATGAATAAAAAAAAAATCTAGTGCAATTTTTTTTCAACATACGAACATTTTCTATTTTATAAATACGGTTTTTTAGAAGGAAAAAATAACGGTTAGTATATAAAGGCGAACTGTTTATAATTTGTCCGGAACGATTTCGTTTTTGGAATATAATATAGGAAAGTTTGTAAATACCAATTATAAAGTATAACAAAGTGTTGGGGTAAAATAAATTAAAAAAAAAAAAATCCGTACCACGATACTTCGTGCGTTTTAATCGCGCATATTATATACTATATAGTCGTCGTGACGAGCGGCACTAGACTTTTAATTATTATTATATTCAAGTAATGAAATGTTTTTTTTCTCTGAGGATATAAAATCGTTACGATACACGCGGCTCGTAAATTATCAAAACCGAAATATCGTATAGGTATAACATACGGAGAAATGTTTGTATACATTATAATATTATAAAATATATTTTTATTTCACAATGCAATAAATTTACTTATAAGTCTGTGTAATATGGGTAAAAGTGATTATATGTATGTTACTGTGGTATATAAAACTGTAAATATATTTCAATAAAAAAGAACATGATAATGATTTGTCGTATTAATAATGTACAAAACGTGTATCTACATGGCTAGATTAACTGGTTACATTTCGTGTTGGACTCGATTAATTTTATTTAAATAATATTTAAATCAAAATAATTATAAATATTTAAATTTTAAATTAATCGTACCCCACACGTTATCGCTTAAGTATATAATATATTATGGTATTGATGTGCCGACAACAATATTATTAATTTTGTGAAAAGTTAACTTTAATACATAATATGCATATATAGTATATACCTACATATAGTTTTCTAGAGATAAAATAATAAAAATATTAAAGATTTATTTGGAAGAATATTTTATAAAAAACGAATCGTCATAGTATACCCAATATCAAAATCGATTTACATATTTTTAATAATATATAAATGTACAGGTATATAATAGGTATATGCGTATATTTTATTTAACCCTCGGAAAAAAATAAGAGAAATATAACATTATATATTATATTACATTTATATTTATGTTTTTTTGACTCATCACGCTTGTATATACAATATAATATATTATAGTTTTTATCTTTATAATAATAATATTATTATTATTATTATTATTATTATACACAGATGTAATTAAATTCCCGTCATATTTCGACGACGTCTGCGGACAAAAGAACAATAATAAATCTTTGTTTTTGTCAAAAAAACCGAAATAATTAAGATTCCCCCCGGTTAGTAAGTTAAGCGGAGAGAGAAAATATTATTATACGGACATATACAGAGTAGATAGAGTGAGAAAGAGAGATAAAAACAAAATAAATACGATGAAGGAGTGTGTCTGCCGGCTATATCGTCTCGTACGAAATGATAAATGACCTCAAAAAACACACGGTCTGCCGGCCCACCGTTGTATATATGTATATATTTATATATAATATACACACACACTATCATCTCTAAACAAACCCATGGACTGTGTATTATTTTTCGTATTTTACCCGAGTTTATACGCATCATATACGCGCGTATATATAAATTATTTCTCTCTCTCTCTCTTTCTTAATATATATTTTTTTTAATTAAAATATGATTAACGAGCCAATATAAGAACGACCTCAGCGGCGGTGAGCCCGAAGAATTAGTGCAACGCACGACGGATTCATCGCGGCAACGGCCGAGTATATTATATTATAATGACGGAAACTAATTATTAGCTTCGAGGGTATATTATAACGTATGAAGAATATTGTAATGTAATATTCGTTAAGACTTAAGAGACCGTTTGTACGAAAACAAAAAATAAATAAATACGAAACATGTTATAATGGGGGGGGGGGGGGGGAAAGAACTAGATCTCGGCAAACCCGCGTGTTTTCGTATAAAAAATAATAATATCTATTCTTTCGTATTTTTTTTTTTTTTTTTTTTTTTTTTGTTATGGAAAATATGGACTTTTTATATTATTATTATTATTATTATATTTTTTTTTTCGATGACTCACGCGCGTTTATATTTCGTGCTTCCGAGATTGACACCAGGCTTTACGGCGCTTTTCATTAAAAATAATAATGAATGACTCACGTCGAATATTCAGTACGTATTTATATTATACGACTCTCGCGCCCGCGCGTTTCCCTATCTGTAGTTTTAATGTGGGGAAGAATTAAAAAAAAAAAAAAATAAAAAAAATTTTGAACTCCTATTCATATGCAAACACACAGAAATGAGTACCCCTAGCCAGCACGTATATAACGAGTTCTCAAAGAGTATTAAAAAAAAAAAAATATACATACCCCTTCTATATATTTTATTATTGCTATTGTGTTTGTTTGTCGGTAACCCTTACGTTCCTTTTTTCCCCGATAAATATATACACGGCCATAATAAATATAAATATATAAATATAGTATAGTTCCCATCGTCCGTTATTAATATTTGCATAAGTCGACCGTATAAAATATAATATATTATATATACCTACTCAATCGCCATTTTGGAATCACGAACCCGTTTTAAGTTTCCTTTTGTTTTTTTTTCCTTCCTCCAATTTTTTCTAATATATATACATATTATATTGTATATTGATCATGGTCAACTCCCATATTATATATTTGGGTATATATAATCCGCGTATATGTCACCCGCGACGCTGCATCGTTTCCCCTATATATATATAAACTTCTGCACCCTCTTATTCAACTCGAATTTCGAATATTCAAAGGGAAAGAAAGGTCTGTAGATTTTTTTACCCGACGTGTCCGTTTCGCGACTTCAATCGATTTATTCGGGAGGAGAGAGAGTGAGAGAGAGAAATCTAAATATAATAATATATTAAAATCCAAATGCGGGTTTTAACCGTATAAAAGATATATTAGTATTGTTTTTTATAAAAAAAAAAATTTTAACGCGCCCTATACGTTATACTGTTACTGTAATCATTAGGTATTAATATTATTATTGTTATATAAATTCGTAGGTAAAACGTCTTTTGACGTGCGGCGGTCATCGCGTGAGCGGCACGTAATAATAAAATGAAAAAAAAAAACATCCAGTTATTATGTTAACACGGTATAGGTATATAAACTGTATAAATATAGATATAATATAATACGTATAATATATAGTAACCAGTCCACACTATATATATTATTAAAACAAACCGTTGACACGATCGTTTGAGAAAAGTACAACCCATTTATTTTACAATATCGTTCTTCCGGTTCCGATGACCGTACCTATATATATATATATAATAATATAAATGACGATATTTTAACGATATTATAGAAACATTAAATATCGTTTATCGCGGTGGCATCGTTTATTTTATTTAACCTCCGCAATAAAAAAAAAAAAATTACGTAACGTACGGTTAACATTATTCTCGGACAAAATTAATACAAATAATACAACACAAACGCGGTATAGGTAGAGGAATATCTATGTATAGTATATATATAGGTAAACGATATTCGCATCACGAGACCACGGTAGTGGTTATAGCGGTTATACAACCATGAACCATCACATTAACCGGTCGAGTTAATGTGCGTAAACACGATAATAATATACTAGGTTAAGACTCATTTGCATTATTTCGGATACAAAACAAAAGAAAAAAAAAGTACAGGGAGACGTTGACAATATTATTATTACGAGTCCGATTACCTTTTTACCGTTTATACTGTTTTTTTTTAAAGAAACGTTTTGATATTTTATTTGTTATGAATTTTATATCATTATCTCGCAAGCGATATTGATTTCACGACGTGTACATTATTAATTATTACTATTATATACGAAATATACCGTCATCGCACCGACCGCAATCATTGAAAACGCACATACAGACATTGCCGTCGTTTATAATTATACCGATTTAGCCGACCGCAAGACGTAAATTTTTTTAATAGTTTTTTTTTATTTTTCGTGTTTTAAAAAAGATATAATATGTGGAAAAAAACAGCATAATATTTTATTATTTTATATTGTGGTGAAATTCCGCGAGCCAAGTAGAAAAACGCATACGATACAAATATTATTATTATTATTAAAATATTTAATATTATTATTTTCTAATACATACATAATATTATAAGATTATATAGGTTTACGATATTGTTTTTTTCACGCTTTACATCGTATAATATATTATAATATTATTTTACAGGTAAGGCATACGTTATATCGTTAATAATACGTATATAGATATACGCGCCTATTTTGATGTACGATCCGGTTTTGATTTTTTTACTACATTTTTATTATTATTATTATTATTATTATTATTATTATTATTATTATTATTATTATTAT
>JAIUCT010000014.1:8046933-8058524 GCA_021307375.1 Tetraneura akinire
ATTATTATTATTATTATTATTATTATTATTATTATTATTATTATTATTTCAATTATATGTGCGCGACTCGGAAATCGGACGCTGGCGGGCGCGCCGCAGTTCGGCTCGCGGTTTCGTCGAATTCTAGGAATTTCGAGCAAAACGGATCGGGAGCCGCGATCGCGTCTATAATAATAATAATAATAATAATAATAATAATAATAATAATAATAATAATAATAATAATAATAATAATAATAATAATAATTACGCGATTTATACACCTATATACGAGACGACGTGCGTTATAATATTGTATTATAATACGCACATCACGTAAAATAATAATAATAATAAAAAAATAAAAAACGAGTTTGAGCTGCGGAAAACGCGAAAACATCATATTATCGTAACATTACTCTCTCGAACCAAAAGTCGCCACTTTACTATAAAATGCCCAATAACACGTGTTATAATAACATATACCGTTATATACGGTGTTATTAAAATAATAACGACGGGATTTTGAATTAGAAAACAAAAAATACGTACGGCAGAGGTATTATTATTTATTATTGTTGTTGTTGTTGTTGTTACTATACGCCTATATAACACGTTATAACGTACAGAAATCAAGGTTATGACGCGTACGGGAACGATAATGAGCTTCAGAGAGAAATGTGTAAGATACGTAGTTATAAGGGTCCAAGGACTTGAGCGCGCGAGATCACAGAAATAATATTATATTAATTATTATGTATACGAGAAAACGGATAAAAATAAAACAATATTATAATAATAATATAAAATACGATTTTTATATTATTATTATTTTTCAACGAATTCGAATTTTTCGCGCGTCATATTATAATAAAATAAATAAATTATATAAAATAATAATAATAATAATAATAATAATAGTAGTAATAATTTATTCCAGCTACATCAAAAGTGAAAGGTAGTAACACATTTGTTATGTTAATAAGATTTATATATTTTATTTTAATAATCGACGACGCTTGTGTCGTGGTGAATAATATATAAATATAATAATATGTAAATGCACGATTCTTTTTGTCGCGCGCGGGTATTTACAATAATTTCGTGTAATCTGTGATAATGAATGCGACGCAGCATCTGATCCCGTATGAATAATAATAAACACAATAACACAGGTATACGATAATATTATTAAAAAAAAAAAAAAAAAGAAATACATAATAAAATCCATACGATATAAATGCGATGGAAATTCGTATACTCGTATTATTTTATATTACAATAATACTAATACACTGCGTTTTAAGACAAAAATATTAATAGAACACACGAATTTTTATACTCTCGCGTTGATCGATGGCACGTATATATTTTAATTCGCCGTATCCGCGCATTCGACGAGATTTTAAAACGTCGGCCCCCACGCATAATGTACAAATATTAATATAAATATATTATTTTACTAACAGTTTTTTTTTTCGATCATAGCTGAGCTGTACGGCTGGGTTACACACGAAACCTTTTGTTAGTGAACTGTATCGTATTAATCGTAGACCAGACATAACTTAAACAGCGCGATAGACTGATAGGTATTATGGAATAAGTAGGTTGTAACGACGAAGTGCACGAGTAAATAATATTATATTATATTGTGTATATTATATTGAGTCGTACGCAATAGTTGACATAAATTATTATTGATATTAACAAAATGTACGACCTGATTCGATTTGGGCGACTGACCAACGTCCGCGATACGTGACAGACGTGATGATGTGACATTGTGACGGTGATAAATGATAATATTGTGGCGAAAAGATCGCGTACGAAACTTAACGTTAAAGACTTAAAGTACACACGGAATCGGTGATAATTGAGTTTGTTTTGGTTTTGTGTTCCGACTGTAGACTTCGTACGAGAAAAACGATTACGAAAAAAAAAAAGAACGACTGCGCTGGCGACCTGACCGTTGACTACAAACCCTCACCGATGATCTATATAGTCCAACGGCCATAGCGAATAGCGATTGGCCGAGACCATTATCTGTGTAGACGGTGATAGTGGACTTTAACCACGGTTATAAAACGTATATTTATATTATCTTATACATCAACGGCGACGGAGGCGGCGGCGGCTGTGCAAAACTCGCGCACGCGCGTTCGCATAACATGTTATCTGTATCGTACAATTATAGCTCTATGTCTATATATTATATAAATCAAATTGGTATTACGATAATATTATTTTTACGAATTCCTAATATTATTATTTTATTATATTTTTATCGCGTGCGCGTTAGTTGTAAAAACATAAAAAAAATTTACAAAAATAGTTATAGGTGTGTGTTTATAGAATCGATTAATATACCTATATGATATTATACGCGGTATGTAATATAACAACATGTTTATTTTACGAGGAATCGTCAAAATAAAGGTAAGTGGACGAGAAATAATTCGAAATAAGACCATGTGAAATAATAATAATAATAATAATAATAATAATATTATATCCTGCTGCGCGTGCATATAGCAGATGTCAATTGGACGACGAATTACACACACACGATATTATATTATATTATAATATGCTCGTAAACGTAATCATAATTTATTATTATTATTATTATTATTATTATTATTGTTAAGATACATATATAATATAATGTAAACGTCACTATGTGTGAGAATATACTAAAGAACGGTTACGTAACACTGTCCGATATCTTAATTATTATTATTTATTATTGTGAATTGTGATTTCTAATGTAAAACGGAGGGGAAATCTCGGGAGCATAATATAAATCGCGATAGGTACCGATTTTCGGTTTATTCGCCGATTGATCGGGGGACCGGTCGGCACAATAAATTCGTAGTATATTTTAATTTATAATGTAATATCTGGTACGTATATTATAATATTATGTATTATACTTAAGTATACGAGGTGAAGGTTGTTGGAAATTAAAAAAAAAAAAACAAAACAAAACGCTTTACTTGCTTTACACAACACCCTGGGGGTCTGAAAATATTATTTTAATTTAAAAACAGATAAACGTGTAATTTCTATTTAATCTGCATTTATTATTATTATTTTTTATTTATTTTTTTTTTTTTTTGGCAAAAAAACTGTGTTCGCCCGAACGACACGATATATAATATTATAATAATAATACGCGCTGGGAACGGCCTTGGAAATATGCAATTTCACCTGCGAGTCGTTATTTTTAACGCGAATCGCGTACAAATTTTATTGTGTATTATATTATTATAATATGTACCTATATATAATCAAAAATCGTGTATACGTATTATATATATTATCGATTTCTTTTTTCTTGATTTAAAGCCAAAACTTATCTATTCGATGGCGCGTTTTACATCTTTTATTATTATCGACGGACAGCGACGCGTGTAAATCCATAGAGCACGCGTTTCAACCATGGTACCATTATATTATTATTATGTTATACGATAAAACGCAGTCGAATAGGTGACATTTAACACGAACATTTATGTTATGTATTTTTTTTTTTTTTTTTTTTTAAGAATAACGTTTTTTTTGTATAAATTCGATGTAAAACGTAAAATTATAAATATTGAAGTAGGTATATTATACAACATAATATTACCAGACGATTGAAGATGAATAATAATAATAATAATAATAAATCGAACGTTTTTAATAAATAATATAAAATGAAAACATATTAAATAATTTAATTTTTGTTTTTCGTTTACAATAATATTATACGTTACGTTTCAAACAGGAGTGTTCTGTGACCTCATAGCACGCCTGCAGGAATCATAAAACAAAAATAACTAAATTCATCGCTAAATTACTGTAATATATACTAATATGATGTGTATAGAGTGATCCGAATTTCGTATCACAAAGATATTAAAAATGGCGTTTAAATGGTATATGTTATCTCTACACCTTTTTTGTAACAAAAAATTTAGACCACCCTATATATATTATGTTTAATAAATTATGATTTCTAAGCTATTAATTCGAATTCGTTATAACGATTATTTAGTACTCTTGTATACCCGGTATCCGGTATTCGGTATCTTGTTTATTATATTATATAGGCATATATAATAAATAATAAAAATATAGGTAGGTATGTTATATAATAATACCTATATTATAGCCTATAATAGTATTATTATTTCTCGAAGCCTCCAACGTAACTCAATACGCTTTAAGATCGCATTTTCAACGTCTGTGCTACACGTACGACTTATTTATACGTATATATACGTATATGTATACCTACGCATAGTAATTTTTTTATGTATTTATACGTATATAAATAATATACGAGTATAATTGTATAAAAATATAGCCTGTAGGTAATAGCAACGTTTTTCGCGGACAAACGTGCTCGCACGTATACTCGTATTTTTATTTTGGACAATATATTTCACAACACTGACAAGAGGATATTAAAATATATTACATAATGTACGCAATGACGCGAGTAAAAAAAACAAAAACAAACCTAAGAAATTATAAATAAATAATAATAATAATTTTGCAGTGGTATACCTGACGGATAAATTTGATATTTTATAAATTGTATATTATAGTAGATCAGGTATTTTCAAACTGTGGTACGCGTACCCCTTGGGGGTACTTAAAATTTTTGAAGGGGTACGAGCCTGGCTAACAAATCGTTAAATTAAAATAAAGGAAAAAACTCTAAAATCCTAGGTAACATTTCCAAATTTAAATTTCAACTTAAAGCGATACCGTATCTAAAATATATAAGTATATATAATATATAAAAATATATGAAAGTTTTTAAATTTGTTTATATATAGATATGTTAGTTAAGTAACTAAGAAAGGGTACTCAAAAAAATTTATTGGTAAAAAGGGGTACATTGTTAAAAGTTTGAGAATCCCTGTAGTATATTATAGTTACACACGTAATATATATTATGTTTCGTATACAAATTATTATTATATTATAACGTGTAGGTACTTTTCAAATGTATATAAAAACGAGATACGCGTGATCGGAGCGAATCGAAAATAATTGTTGTGGATTATCGATTTTTCGTCTCGTTCTTCGAATTTCGTCATACTGATCAACGACCGCCTTTTGGATTCTGTCTTAATCCGTGTACATGGCATAGTCTACACTCTACAGCATTTCGATATAAAATGTCGTCACGCTATGCATATAACAACATAATATTATTGAAACATTCGGTTTATTTACAATGCCCGTTTTAAATTTCAAATCGTATCACATCTGTCGTTTCTGCAAATATTTATTACTTTGTATTTTAATAATATTATTCGTGTACTAATATTTCTATAATTAATTATTAGGGATGAAGAAGTGTTCCGAGAATTTGAATTTTTTTTTTTTAAAGCGAACGACTACGATATGTGTCAACGTTATAATATAGAAAAAAAACGTTTCATTTTAGATAATAATTTTGTACATAACATAAAAGTGACAATCACACAATCGACGTTTCGTCCAATTCTTATCTATAATACTATACAATAGATTATCGTATTTTTACAAAGTACATAATATATTAGATTAAAATATTTTATATATTTGCATTTTATACATTATTATACGATACGATAAAATGTCGTATAGAGATAACATGTCGGCGGCGCATAAACAATACACATTATAATCATATTTTATCGTCGGTTGCTGCGCGGGTCGGTGGCCCGCGGGGTGTGCGCGAGCGGTCGCGCGAGCTAACGTCGCGTGCCCGACGAGGGGCTGCGCAGTGGCGGCGATCCGACTGTCGTGGTGCGTGCGCGGTAACGGGCCCTGGGGTGGATGATACGATCGGCGGGGGAGAACCGGTTGATTCATTCACGGTCCGTTTCCGCCACCGCCTTTCGGACGGTCGGTCCAGCACGTGGTTGCGTGCGCGCAAGACTTGTTTTTTATTTTATTTTTTATTTCTTTCCGATATAACAATATTAATGTGTGTATTTTTATTATTCAAAAATGTACAACTGTGCATACGAGTAAATCACGTACGAGACATCACCGAAAGATGGACCATAATATATTGAACGTATAAAAGAACAATTCGGGGATAAAAATAAAAAAAAAAAGTAAAAAAAATTGAAACTCCGTGTAAAAATCGTTGGATATAAAAAGAAAGTAGCATTTATATCCAACGATTTAGTACAGAAAATTATAAAGCAAAATACGCCTTTGTGTCGACTCGCGCGCACGTGATTTTCGAAACAGCGCCGGTAGACTGTTAGACGCTGTTTTTCAGATTTATTTTTATATAATATCTCCGGCGCGCGTTTTTTTTTTATTTATAACTCATCGCACGCGGCTTATCGTATAGCTACGTCTTTCCGACGATACGCCAAAGTACGCATTCGTTCTCTTCGTCCAAATATACATGAAAATAAAATATAATTAATAAAAATAAATATCATTTTTATTTTTGGGGCAACCGCCATTAATAATAATAATTATTATATTACGTAATATTATAAATTAAAACGTATATTTGTTTTGAACGTTTTCATTTTTGTTTTTTTTTTTTATACATAATTCATATAGGTATACTCGTATATTATAAAATATAAACAAGGCGATGGTCGTCGCGCCTCGCGATACGAAAAAATAAAACACCCGTCACCGCGTTTAACCTTTCGGGATTATGAGATATTATACCGCGGTCGTGGGACAGGACATGACAGGGTGGTGTTCGTGGCGGTGGGGATGAAATAATAATAATAATATTATACATCCATTAACACGTCGTTTTACGGGCGCGGCCGTTTATTTTTATTTTTTATAATATAATAACATTTTAAGGTTTATAAAAAAATAATATGTTTAACACATATATATATAAATTAGGTAGGTATATACTCGTATTATAAGAAACGACTGAGAGTATATTTCTGGCGCTGTTGTATACAACAGAGTGAATAAACGGTCCAGAGAACGGGGCGCGGGTCGGAGAAAGAGAGAAGGATATAATAATGGTATCTTAAAATTAAAATCTTATACGAATCTTTTTGTTCTCGCCATATGCGCGTGTAAGTATATAATATACTCGGCTGTATAATATTATATCAAGTGGTTCTCAGCGTGAAACAATATTAATTATGTACGCGTTAATTGCTCTTTTCGTTATTTTTGGCTACATTGCCTTATATAATAATAATATGATTATTATGTACCTGTACGTATTATTATTATTATAATAATAATAATAATTGTTATACGATACAAAATATTATATACGACAAAGAACGAAAATCACGTTCGAACAAAACGCATATATATATAGGTAGAAAAAAAAAGAAAAAGAAAAAAGAACCGACCGCGTACGATCATATAAGTATATATTATTATTATTATTATTATTATTACGATAAATAATAATATAATATTATTTATATGTATGTACGCGGTGTTATATAAAATAAAGAATGTCGCGAAAAACGATAATAATATAAAATACAATATTTCTGTATTCGTGCGCGTGTTTATTCGTAAGTTGTAAACGTATAAAAATATATTGTATAAGGGCACGGAATATTTCGGTCTGCGGTTCATAAACGTTTAACGTATAACGTGGTAACAACCGTGGTTGATGTAGACTGTAGTTTATAAGACAGATGAGCGGTTTGCGCACGTCATCTCTATTCGTCCGCGGACCGAAACGTGTCATCGACCACAAAAAAAGTTCGCGTAAAATAATAACACGTCTCACCCGAGCGTATTAATTATTATATTATATATATAGTTACACTCGCCTAAAGTATAATGAAAACCGTGTACGGATAATTTATTATGAAATATAAGAATAATCGCCATCGGAGTGAACGAAATAAAAAAAAAAATGTACCTACTCGTTTCGTTAAAAACAATTTGACTTCGGGGAATTTTAAGTGTTCCTTTTTTTTTATGCATTTTTCCCCCCGAAACGAATAAAATATAATATAATATATAAAAAACGGAAATTATCTCACCGTATATACGTGATTTCGCACATATTATAATAATATTATATACGTTGAAACGCGAAAACAGGTCCGGCATAATATACAATATTTATATTGTTGCGGTGGGAAAAGGTTTGGTCGAATGATAAATATTATAACGATTATTATTCCGACGAAATTACGTTATATACGAACTGGTTTTCGAAACGTAAAATACAAAAATCGTTTTGAGAGCGAGAGACTATATTAAAATATAATATGTATACTTATCATAACTATAAATAATATACTTGATAATATATTTATTGTAAATATTATAGTTACAACGACTACGCGTTATTTTTTTCTATTCGGGTCAGTAGTACTCTCGCGGTTTTTTCTCTCGCGTTTTTCGCAAACTTTTGTAGCGCACGTTGTTACCATTATTATTATTATTATTATTACCGAAATCAATCCTCCTCCGGTTTTGTAAAATAAAAAATACGAGCGTATAAACCAATTTAATAAAATATAAATTTCTTTACCGTGGTCGTGGCGACCACCCTCCCGACCGCAGTTACCGGGTAAATCTGTGTCTGCCCCCCGCGACTACCGTCGCCTAACCCTCAGACGATTTCAGCGCAATCATTTTCGGGTTTCCATAAGTTTTGACGATAAAACTCCGTACTTTTACACGGGTAAACGTCGTAAAAGTCTCGACGTTATCGGTTTTTTGCAGACGGTAATGTATTCGTCTGCCGAGGGGGAATAAGAAGCGGGGGAGTGAAGAAAAAATAAAAATAAGTAGAAAGAAAAAAAAAAGAAGAAATGTTGCAGTCTTTGTTGTGTGTTTAAACTGCTTTTCAGTATTGATCCGAAAAAGTTTTTCCACGGTTTTTTTTATTATTATTATTATTTTTTTATTTTATTTTATTTTATTTTATGGCGGTCGAGCAGTTTCACCGTACATAGACGGGGATAGAAAAAGTCAGAGACTCGCGGCCTTTCCGTATGATAATATTATAACACGTAGGTACCTTTTCTCACGTCTGCAGGGAAGATATTTTTAATCTAAATACGGAAATTAATTTTTGCGAAATCAAAGACGTTTCGAAATAATCGCGACACCAAAACGCGTATTATAACAATGGTTACAATGGTTACAATAATATAATATTATATGGATATATAATAATTAATGTATATTATACAACAGAGCCATTATCCGGCTTCAATAATAATACGTATATAAAACGCAAAGAACGATTATTATACGATTTTTCTCGTTTTTTTTCCACCTCTCTCCCGGAATTTCATCCCCCCGGGTACGTAATATTATTATATAGGTTGGCTATTATAATATTTATATATATCCGAACAAAATAAAATAGTATGCATAACAATATAAATATAATCTCGGCACATATCGGCATTTGGTCGCGTTTAAATATAATAATATAAAACCCGGTTTTAAGAGCATACTCGTATATAATATTATAAATAAAACGGCGTATTAATATTCGTAATATTATAATCGTAATATGCTAATCCGAACTGCTCCCATTCCAGACATGTGCAGGTTAGGTTAGAAAAATATAAATCCGCCACGCGTACCGGTTTTGCTGCTGCAGCGGCGTACGAACAACACACAATCTGCAATTTATCGGCCGACGGACAATATTAAAAAATACGTTTTCGTATTCCGGCGTATACGCGGAGTTATAATTATTTACCCGCGGACTCGAACCGCGGTTACGGTAGCGTAAAATACAATATATATAATATGTATATATACGTACGAGTATATAATTTTTTTTTAAAAAAAACGCATCGCGGTCCACTCGTAAATACCGTAAATTCGTTTCGCGTGGGTATAAGAAAAATATATACGTTTTAAACTGGAAAATTAAAAAGATTTATATATCATTACGTTATTTTTTGTTTGTCTCTTCTCTCGTAACAGTTTCTCACGTGTGTGTGTGTGTCGAGAGTAGACAAAAAAAAAAAGACGAGCTCGTCGTTCGTCGGCGGAGAGGTCGTAAAGTCACGGTATTATAATATTATTATGTTATGTATTATTCGTTTTATATTGGCAATGGCGGTTGTGACGCGAGAGGTCTATCGTCGGAAAAGATCATGTGTACGACGGCGATTTCCTGGAATTATGAGATATAAATACGCGTATTTTGAAACATTCGGAGTACGACGACGAGATGATCGAAGAGGAGGGAAAAAAGAGTTTAAAAAAAAAAAAAAAAAAAAAAAAAACGTCCGAAGAAATAATTAGAATACGGCGAAACGGTTAAATAATATTGTAAAATTATATTCTTTCGCTGCACCCGCGGATTATATTTTATATTTTATAATATTATTATCGTCGAAGAGATACTTCAAATTAAAAAATCAAATATATAATATAAAAAAAAAAAAAAAGATTTATTATTATGTTATTCGCGCATCTGGATCCGAGCGAATACGCGAGATATTAATATAATATCGCGAGATCGTATATATTATAATCTCAATTTTTTCCTCGTATACACGCGTTTCTGTATATAGTAATCGATTTCGGAGCGGTTTTTTTTAGCAATTTACGTCGATAAAAAGAAAAAAAAACAAGAAATTTGTTAAACGGCCAATTTTTTACGATATGTATTATATATTATAATTGTATTATTTTCGCACGATTCCACAGTCGTAATGTATATTTATTAATACGATCCGAAAAACATTTCGCTTTTTTATGTTTTCTTTAAAAAAAAAAAAAAAAAAAGGCAATTGAAGAACAGAAATCACGTCATTGCATACGCGCGGGGGGGGGGAACGAAAGATTCTTTTTTTTTTTTTTTTTTTTTTTTTATTAAATACGTAATAACCGTTTGTATTTATATATATATATATAATACATACGAAGAGCCATATGGTCCTTATAAGACGTATGTAATATAAATATAATAATATAAAGACGAAGGGAAAGAAAATTAATTAAAAATAATAATAATGTACATATTAAAATATTCCCCCGCGGCTCTTCAGCGTATTAAAATAATAATAAAAAAAACAATATATTATTAGAAATTTTTCGACCAAAATGAAGGTTTACGACGGTTTTTTCGTGCTCGTATCATTATTATTATTATTATTATTATTATTATTATTATTATTATTATATACGCGTGAATTATGTCTCTGTTTGTTCTTAGCCGCGTCTTTTTTTTTCCATATATTATACGATATAACTTCTCTTATAGCCCTCGACCCCTAGGTTTCTTTTTTAAATATTTTTTTTTTTATTATTTATACACCGCGTTATAATATTGTATTCGGTATATATACGGGAAGATCGCGTGCCGGCCGACAGTAAAAGATGATAAAAAATAAAAATAAAATATACGTTGGAAAATAAATAAATATTATAATGATATAATAAAACGATATTCCTCTGTGGGGACGTCTTTAACGCGCGTTAAATCTGACCGCGTGTCTCGCGGAGGAGGTAAAAGAAATTAAAAACAAAAAAAACGCCAAAATGGCCGCCAGCGAATTTCGACGTATATAAATCCGGATGCTTGACCGTTCTTTTTTTTTCTTTTTTTCTAACCGTTTCAGCTTTAAAAACAATAATAATAATAATAATAATAATAATAATAATAATAATAATAATAA
>JAIUCT010000014.1:8063537-8093600 GCA_021307375.1 Tetraneura akinire
AAAAAAAAAAAAAAAAAAAAAATATTTCGGTAAACACGTTTGCCATAATAACGTCAATAAAAAAAAAATGATACCTACCTAATAATAATAATAATAATATTAAATACGAGAAAAAGCCATTACTATAGGTACTAAATTGGGTAAAAACAAAAATTTTAAGCGATATTATAAAAATATATTATAATATTATTACATGTACGCGTATAACGCTCTACATTTTTGTTTCGTCGCTGCACCTTTTCCACATGGCGATGACGAAGAACGAAGACAAAAAAAAAAAAAAAAAAAATATTAAAAATAAAACGTATTGTGATCGCCGAGAGCTACCCACAACGCGTACGAACGGGGCCCCCCGGGTAATAAGAGTCATCAAACGCGTTATAATAATATTATTTGGCCGTAAATATACAATATTATGCATATCATTATAATATATTTTATAAATAATAGTAAAATATATGTTATATTTTTGTATTCTACGATTTTTTCCGTAGTTTTTTTATTTATATATTTTATTTTATAGATATTTCGTAAAGAAATACTAATAATCGTTTTTTTCCGGGCGTATACTCGTTTTATAGCGTATTATTATTATTATTGTTACGTACCTATAGGTTAATTTGTATGAAAAAATAAAATATATTAAAAAATTATTATTACTATAATTTTATACGTCATTTCTCGTGGAGGAAAAAATAATCGGCACTCGTCTTCCGTGGTGAGTAGTGAGTACACGCAGGGCTCATGATGGTACAATATAACATTATATTATTATACGGGCATGCTTCAACATTATTATTATTAGGTTATGGCTGTCCCCGCTCGTATAATTTTCAAACGTAAAGTCAAACACACATAATATAATACAATAATAATAATAATAATAATAATAATAATAATATAATACGTGTGTACGTGCGGTATAAAAGAAATGCAATGGTTGTAAAACTGATTTTTATTAGACGGATATCTCGATGATGATAATATACCCGCGCGCGCGCAGCTCAAAAACGAGAGTATAAAATTTGTCATTTTTAATGACTGCGCGTTATATACGTACCTATATATGTAAAACGACTATAATAATATATTATTATATATCTTCCTTGTTTTTTTCCCCGTTTTTATTTTATTTTTTTTATCATTAAGATTCAAATATAATATATAGTAATAAAGACTATAGCACTGCAAGAGGTGTTTTTTTTTTTTATTTTTCTAAATTTAAAATAGATTCTGCGAATGTTTTTCAATATAATATAAAACTTCTAAAAGCAATAAAACTGCAGTACGAAACGCGTAAAATGAATGGAATTTCGTTTTAATATGGGTATTATAAAAAAAAAAAAAAACAATATATTATATATACGATATAATAAAATATAACCTAACGTTGTTATTATATTTAAGTCTTTACGCGGACGTAGTCTTCTGAGGATTCGTAACAATAATCACACATACTTGGCGCGCAGGTAGGTAACTTAAATGTTTACTTTTATCGGTTTCCTGTGTACAGGTGAGACGGATTTGTTTCGGGAAATAGAGAAACAAAAAAAATAAATAAAAAATGATGAAATTCTACACAAAAAAATTGCTTTTGTAAGCGTATTATTCTTACGAAATCAAAAAAAACGACGAAAAAATAAAATAAAAATATAACCATATAATATATATATATATATATATATATATATTTCCTATGTACAGGTATATATAGCAGCTACGACCCGTTCCATATTATCTTGTCGTCAAAATATTAAAAATTATTAAATGTTGCGTAAAATATATTATATTATGTAATACTCGCGAATAATAATAATAATTTAAAAAAAAAATTAATTATATTATTATTTTTCGAAAAAAAGAGGATGTTATATACCACCAATGTAAAAACATGTTTATGATAAACAGTAAAAAGTATACTTTAAAGTAATTTTAGAGATAAAATACTCGTTATAAAAAAGATAGAGGACAATACATTTCCGAGGGAACCTCATATGCGATTTTCGAAAAATTTATCTAACAAATAGTTACAGAGATTTAAAAATTGTTTAAAAATTGATAAAACAATGCATTATTTTAACAATTTTTAAATCTCTGTAACTATTTGTTAGATTAATTTTTCGAAAAACGCAATGGAGGTTCCCTCGGAAATGTTGTCCTCTATCTTTTTTATAACGAGTATTTTATTTCTAAAATTAATTTAAAGTAAACTTTTTACTGTTTTTCATGAACATGTTTTTACATTGGAATATAGGCAGTATAGCGTCCTCTTAACAAAATTTATATAACAATGTTAATTCTGCAGGTATATATATATATATATATATATAACATCGATTCACTTAGACGGGTTAAATAAATACAATCGACAAGTACCTAGGCCTACTTACTACAATGTAGATATACTCTTACTTTATATGCACTATTTGAACTTGAACTTGATTATATAAAAAGTACAGAAATACGCGTAATGTAAGTTAATCTTGTAAAAACTGTAGGGCAGTGGTAAAATAATATAAAAGAAAAAAATCTTTATTTTACGTACTATATTTTATAATATATAACGAAAAATGCAAAAAAATAAAAATATATTATATAAAGCTATAGGTATAAAAAAAAATCTAATAAAATCATCGACACGCAAAAATAACGTGTGATAATAAATAAATAAATATATATATATCAACCGAAAGCGCATTTTAATCAATTACGTATAATATAAATATAATATTATGTTAAGCATTTTACTCGGTTACGTGGAAAACCGCGTACATAATATGTGAAATCGAACAGAAGGAGAGAAGAGGAATAAGAATTAAAAAATTAGAGTTAAGAAAAAAAATTGTTAGATAACGAGGTGTGATAATTGGTTTAGGTCAACTGACAACACTACATAGTCTTATTATTTTTTTCATCGTTCGTTTTTACAGGCTTACGCGTGAATTTATCGTATTTTTTTTTTTTTTTTTTTACGTATGGATGCCACTTCACATCCCGATAAGAATAAATTTTACGAAATTAAACGAATTTTCTAGTTATGCAAATAATATAATTATTATTAGGCGGCGAACTTGATATACATTATAACAATTATTTTTATAGACGGGTGTACTATGGTGTATAAATTATAATAAATAATTGTTTTCCATTCCTAGAAAATTGCGATTGTTTCGCCAAAATAATTGCATCGATTTGTACACATACGTATTATTATTATTATTATTGTTAATTATTTATATTTTTTAAGATAATATTTATTAATATATAATAATTATAATCGAACGCATCGTCGTATCGGCCGAGAATTCGCCGTATTTCGCAAGTATATAAAAATCGGAATTTATACGTTATTATTTCTCTAAAAATATTTTAATAATTAATTAGACGGTGCGTATTCGCGCGAACGGGAGTTCGTGTGTGTGCGCCCGAGGTGTAATTGATGGCAATATCGGATGATGATACGATTGCGAAATATCCGATTACGCGAGTTTTGTTAAAACGTTAATCATGACTCTGGGAGGAATATATCTAATATATTATAAATATAACATATTATAATAAATTATGACGTAGATCGACGAAAAAAAAAAAAATATAAATATAAATTGATGTCCTCGCACAGGTCGTAACTGCTCGCGTTTTCTCGATAATATACGCGAGGAAAAATGCATGTGTCGGAAATAAAAAATATGTAAAAACGATAAAATATCGACATTTTTTTTCTCCCTCCCCCTCCCACCCACTGATATCTCTGTGTAAATTATTATCATTTTCGGTATAAAATACGTATACAACGCGTTAAAGTATAGGAAAAATCGAATTATTATCTAATATTTATAATTTGCGTAAAATCGAACGAAAGCGATAATTATAATGACCGATAACGATAACATTATTATTATCACTTATTTAAATAACGAGTTTGATATTATTATCGTTTTTGTATAGGCGCGAGACTGACGAGCGAACGAACGGGACGGACATTTTTCTTTTTGTTTTTTTTTTTTTTTGTTTTGAAATCGCCAAATTTCCCGCACATTTTTTTCGAGTACACACGTAATAATAATAATAATAATAATACGTATTATTGCCTATATAATTATAACGAAACCCGCGTATAACCTAAAAATATTATTTCGTCGATTCGTGTATTATGTCATGATGTGAACGCGCGATTTGAATATACGATCGATTAAAAAATAATGATTTACTTACAATTACTGTACAGCCGATCGATGCGGTGCGTTGCCGTTCGCGTGCACGTCCTGCGTCCACGACACTTGCACAAACAATGATTTTAACAAACACGATTTTACCGCAAAAAGAGAAAAAAATTTATTTTTTTTTACTATTTAAATAAATATTAACAAATTACAGAAAAACACGAACCGTTCGTAAATGTCAAAATTAATATTATATTATTATTATTATTATTATAATAATATACAAGCCGATATTATTGCGAAGCGATTATAATATTTTTTTTTTTTCTATATAATCGTACGGTGTCTATAAATTATTAATTAATTAATAATTAACGTTTTAACGATAATCCGCGAATACCGGCGAAACGAACGAATAAACGATCGGAAATCGAATCGCACTCGTCGACGCAGCAGCAGCAGCGGTGATCGTAACAATAATAATCGTGGAAATTACTGCGACGAGACGATGTCATGACGATGTTGACTTGTGGCGGTTGAAAATAAATACGAAAAAAAATAAATAAATAAACCGAAAACCGAAATCTTTTTTTTCTCAAAAAATCATATAAAATTTTCAAAATAATTTATTTATTCTATACGACGTTGAGCAGAAGAAAAACGAAAAATTTATATAAAAAAAAAAAAAAAAAAAAAAAAAAACGAACGTATTATTTTTAAATAAATATATAATTTTATCACGAGATAATTTTTTTATATTTACAAAACGAAGAGAAAAAAAAGCACTCCGGTAAAAAATAATTTCTTTTTTTTATATATTTATTATTTTATTATCTTTCCCCCGCCGAACTCGGTCGCGATTTTCGTGAGAGCGACTCAAACGTCGCGTGAGCGAAACTTCTCTTTTCCGATGACGACAGTGTGTGGCGTGCGTTTTTTTCCGTATTTCGTCACGAATTTTCACTTTTTCACAAAAAAAAAAAAATAATTTTTCTTAAAACAATTTTTCCGCGGCCCCGTTCGTGTTAGCTCGGTCGGTCGGACGGTCGGTCTCGCTAATATAGCGCGTGTGTGTCGCCGGTGCCGCGGTGCCAGTGCGGTGGCCAGGTGACACTGAAATGTAAAATTCGAAAAGCAGGAAACCCTTCGTATCCCCACCGCGACGGCGGCGGTGCCGGCGACGGCGCCCGAACGGCCGACTTCCCCCGCCCGCTCCCCGCCTAACCCGTTCGGCCGTCTGGGCGCGGCCCACCGCGCGGGCGGGGGGAACGGATTTTCGAGTCCAATGGCCACGTCTCGAACGTTTCCCTCCAAAATAGTAATATATAATAATAATAATAAAAAAAAAAATTAAAAAAATACACAGACGCGCAAAATTAAAATAACATAATAACATTTTCGTTCTATTGTCCGATAATAATAATAATAATAATAATAATAATAATAATAATCATTATTAATATAAAATATACGATTTTAAGATATTCGTTTGAACAAAAACGTTTTGTTATAATTTCAACGAATGTAAATTATACAATATCATAATACCTATGTAATTTCACTGAAATCAAACATATTATAAATCTCATCCATTAGTTTATTATATAAGTAGAAACTTACTTTTTCAAACATTTGTAGCAAGAAATACGTTGTCAATAATTATATCGTCATAAATCATAAATCATAATAAAATCTAGGTAGCTAATTATTTTATAAATTTCTACATTTCGAAATCGTATTATTATTACCTACTTGATAATTTGCTATATTATTTATAGAAACATCATGTTAAAATGTTTATACGAATAGTTATATAGATATATTTTTGTTTTCTGACTTCTGTTTTATATTTATAACGTTCAATAATGTAAATGACAATTTATATAATCTAATAATAATTATTATTGATAACATATTAGGTATACATTATAAGTATTAAATAAATGTTTGTACATTTTGTTATTATAATACTTAAAGATAAAGTATGTAATGTAATTTTACGTATTTTTTTTTTTTTATAATAATTTTGTATCCAAATATATATAGAATACTAATGTGTCAAAATAAAAATATCATCAAATTCAAATGTTTAAAATACATAAAGTACGATATAATTTATTATATACCTATAGATTATTATAAATCCGGTATTAGAATTAGGCAAATGCTAATATTATATAATTCAAATTCAAATAATATCAAAACTATCGAATATTGAATTGTGTTTACTCGTAATTATCTAAATAGTAACTATAAATAACTATAAGACTATAATATAACAAATTGTTTGGCTAAAGAAAAAAAAATGTATGAAATTTAAGAGAACTATATAACGTTTAAAATATACCTACTATATATATATACAAATTTATGGACGCCCATGGGGAGGGCAAGACGAGGCACTTGCCCCTTCTTGAAAAATAAAATAGACTTGTAATTTTAATAAATTGAAATGCATATATAGATAAGTATACAAATTGAAAAACCGATACTGTTATGGTATTGACGAAGTTTTAAACAAAATTTAACTATTTTTGTCATTATGAGATATATATCTTATATTAAACGTATAGCTACATTTAAAGAATTTTTTTTGCCGCTTCTTGTAATTTCATCTATATAGGCGCCCATCATGTTACAATATACGTATTGTTATTAATTTATGATAATAAAAGAATAGGTAATCAATTAATAATTATAAATTTTAAATTTATCAATACTCACGAATACCAACAGATAATACATTATTTTAATATACGTAGGATATATTATATGCCATTTTTCATAAATTTACAAATTTTTTAAAAAAAATTATACAATATTTTTTACATTTAACACATTATTTTATTTTTGAAATTTTTTATCATAGTGAAATTTATATGTTGACATTCAATAATGCATATATTATTGTTATTGGTATTTTTATATTTATTCAAAACACGATTAATAAATTCAATATTATTTTGTAGATATCTTATAAGCGTATCAAAATAATAATTAATATATATATATATATATATTGAAAAAATATTTACATAATTAGAAAATTGAATACAAATTAGAAATAAATATAATTTTTTGAATATTATTCTTGAAATTAAGTATAAATTAGTATTACCTATTTGTAAATTGTATCTAATGTATACACATTACGCATATATAGGAGATTAAATTATTATTCATATTTGAACAATAATTAATACTTATAATAACGAATAAAAAAACAAATCAATTCTATGAAATGAAACGGGGAAAATTTTAAATTACAATTATTAATAATTGAATAATAACTGATATATTTTTATTATTATAATATAGTGATGTAATATACGTTTATGTGTTTATATTATAAAATATTATGTATTATTATCGTAAAAAATGTAACAATTATTATGAAAATAAATATTTAACTAAAAGAATATTTTTTTTTTTTTTTTTTTTTACTAATATAAATGTCATAGATTAACATTCATTTAATATTAACAATATATTTATTTATTTTATATAAACATATGAAATTTAAATAATTAAAATGTCATTTTTTAATATTGAAATTATTTAAATTAACATAAACGTTATTATATTTTATATACATTTTTGGTATTCTATATATATTATCATTAAAAAAAAAAAAACATATATGGTAAACGATTAAAGAAATTAAGTAAAATACTTAACTATAATAAATATTATAATTATAATAATTATTGTAATAGTTAACAATTTATCACTATACATAAAAAAATTACTATATTTTTATGGTACCGCTGTACGATTAAATTAAATTAAATTAATAATAATTGACATATTATATTATATTATATTATTACAATACGATAACAGAATACAATAATTAATCAAATATTAAAAATTCTCAATTTATTTTATAATATAATATCGTATAGAAAATTTGTATATTTTGATGCGTGACGTGTATGGTATTCGAGTAATATGGTGACAACTGACGATAAGACATAATATATAGAAATACTAAATATTAAAAATTAAACAATAATTTACATAATTTCAATAATATATTAAAATTATGGTATTTAAAACGTATTGTTTGTCCTATTGTCGTATATACAAAAGTTATAATATCGTATAAAATTTGTATTTATATAATACATTATATTGCGGGGTTTATATTATAATATATGCTAAAACGATTCGACGGATTATATTTTTTATCTGTTCGAAATCAGTGGGAAAAGGGTACACATCATCCGCTTCGAATTTGTTTTACTTCTGTACCTCCTATTATATAAAACAACGCAAAAGAGTTTACGAAATTTAACGGTCTTTATACTTGTTCTTTTTTCCGTTTTTTTTTTTTTTTTTTTTTTTTTACAATATCATCCGGGTGTATAGTGTTGTAGTGTAGTCGTTTGAACAGGGCGAAAACCAAATCGTATAATTCCACGACGAGGGTCAAGTGGTTAACAATAAAAAAAATATATAATATAAGAATAATAATAATAAGAAATAAAATCTAGGTTAAAAACGAGAGATTTATTTTTTTTCATTTCGCAAGTCTTACTTGTGCGAAAAAGAAATAAATGGTATTTGGAGTGGCTAATTTTACACGTGTTGGATACCGGAGCCCCTTAGCCCCTCCTTTTGCATACGCCCATGAATATTATAATGCGATTTCTATTGTAATTCAGAGTGACTATATATATATATATATAATATGTTGGCGGGCAACAATATAATAATAAAAAAAATATATTATATTATATCTAGAATTATTAGAATAAATAATATTATAATATATTATCATGTGTGTCTAGGAAAAGAACAAAAACACAAATAACGCAGCGACAACAATAACTGTCGAGTTGCATCACGCGTCGACCATATAACCATCGTTTATATTATATTATAATATTATTTTGAAAATGAAAACTCATACTCGAAACGATTCGCACGTATACCGTATTATACAGGATTTAGGTATATACCAGAGTACCGGTACATAATATTATTAAGTTTATCTTAAAAAAATCAATAATTCTTAGGTATATACCTATATATAACCTATACGATAATACGTATTATTATTATTATTATACATTATTTTGTGAGTATATATTAAAATATTACAAATATAAATTATAAGACCAAGAACCCGGTGGATAGATGTGATAACCAGAGACCTGCAGAAAGCAACAGATAGATGGCGAGACTTCTTGAAGGCAGCAATGGTCCTCAACGGACCAGTAAGCTGAGAAGAAGAAGAAGAAGAAAAATATAAATTATTATATTTTCCACTATACCATAATATGTACCATTCACCATACGCGAGATTAAACTATATATAAATACAATATACAAAAAAACGCAATAAAAATAAACAACATATAATACGGATATATTAAAAATACGTGCGCGCATATACATATATTATATATGTAACCACCGTGTAGGTATATATTTTTTTAACGTGCCGGTACGGCATTAAAAATTTACAAAAACAAAATTAATTATAAAATATTTTTAACGAGTCGAACGAAAAACGGAGGAAAAAAAACATATAAGATTTGATTTTTTTTTTAAGAATTCATGACCATATAGACGTATCTATATAATATATATTATATATATATATTATCATGGTTCATAACATGTTCTTGGCTGCGGCCAACGGGAGGTACTTATATATAGAAACGCGTATTATACATAATACAGAAAGGATAATTGATTGATATTGGGCGTAATCGATGATATCTTATATATATATAATAATATATGTGATATTATTTTATTATTATTATTATTATTATTATTATTATTATTATTATTATTATCATACATTACACTATATATATGATATTATATTATACGACAAGCACATTGTTATCCGAACGGTGGTTAAGAGATACACTCTGTATAATATAATAGACGCGCTGCACAATGGACTCGAAGAAAACAAAAAATTGTTTAAACCGTCATCATCTGATTACGTTACAGCATCACCGCGTATAGGACAGCTCGTATATTATAGCGATATAAATACATGTATAATATGTGTGTATTGTATACGACTCCGAAAATATATTTGATGATATTATGTCAGACTCAGGACGAAGAAAAATAATAATTATACCCACAATACACACGCGATAGTGAGCCGAGTGAACCTTGGAGACGAGCATCAAAAATAATATTATCATTATTATCATCATTATTTATTTTATTTTATACAATAATTTTATTGTAATATATTACGTGATTTACGTTGTGAATGATTCAAAACGAATTTTTCAACTTTGACGTACTTTAAATTTTGATTTCCTCCCCTCCCGTGATATTATCAAATTTGTTTAATGATTAATATAACGCCTATTATACTTGTTTACGATAATGCGTAAAGTATATTATGTGTTTTTATATAAAACGTAAATATTGTTATAATAAATAAATACAGTATAACGTCGGTTTAACGTTATACGAAAACGTGTAAATTACACGTGTACAATATAATATCAGATTTAAAATACGTTTCAATTCGTTGTTATAATAATATGAAATATGATGGATTATTATTATTTTTTTTTTTTAAATATAATAAATAATATTCAAACTCGTAAATTTGAACAATATATTATTTACTGTAATATATTTATTTTTTAATTATTACAGCGTTTTTATCGCTATCGCTTGACAATTATATTATATTACACAAAACTATATATATATGTAATGTGTTCAAAACGCATAATTTTGATGATAAAAATGTGAACACTTATTAATTTTTTTTTTTTTTTTAATTTTTCCGATAGTATATAATATACTTGTAGGAATTAACTGTATTATTATATTTATAATGTGAAATAAATTACCACGAATACGCGTTGCAGATGTCATGGGATATTGTATTATAATAATACGAAGTGTGTATATAATTCAAAAATTACAATTGACCAGAAATCGTACGATTAATAATTATTATATTATATACATATTATTATTATTATCTAGAATGTCCTATAATTTGATAATAGGATTCCAATTATTATAATATATACGATCAAAAATCAAAATGTCATTAATTTTAACATTCACTGATTTCAGAAATAGTTTATCAATAGTTTAAACTAATCAAATAAACGCCATAATTATTATACTATAGCTGTACGTTTTTTAACATTTTATAATAATATATAACGCGTATTATTATATGTTATTCATCAGTTGGGAGAACGTTTTTTTTTTTTTTTATGTTTCTAATAAGATATAAAACTTATATACAGAACTGTACTATATTAAATATTTATAAAATTAATAACGTTATAGCAGCTATATAATAATTTATTGTCACGTTTAATACCGAAACCTATAAATATAATAATATATAGTTAATTGTACACTTATACTATAAAAATAGTTTAAATTGAAATATTATATATTTGTCATTGTTTTTTTTTTTTTTTTTTTTTTTTTGTCTTAAATCTTTTTTCTCACCATTTGAAGTATAGGTATAATGAGTACCATCGATAATTTCAAATTTTGAATACGTGTAATAAATAGTATAGACTTTAGATATTATTGTTTCATAAGGTAGGTATATGTATAAATAAAATAATATTTTTTTTAGCTTTTCGCATATCAATTAATGATAATATTGTATTATTTGGTGGTACCCGTTACCCATCATATCGTATAAAGTTTAAAATACATTAAAAATATTAAATCGATAAATTATATATTATAAAAAAAAATTTCCGCATACTTACGTCATAACTCATAATGCAACAATGATTACAATAATAATATAATCGCGTGTATAATATGTATGGTTAATTTTATTATTTTATATTTCGTTCGATTTCTTTATGATGTATTATATATATATAGACGCAAACGGAATTAATTAAGACTGCACAATTCATAATCTAAGCGAAAATATAATAATTAATATTCGTTTGTTTTATCGTTGTGTACATATATATATATATATTTATGGGTATTATATGCATTATACGAGTAACTCAACAACAAAAAAACAACAACAAATTATTATTATATATAATAATATTTTTTATGTGACTGAACGTCAAAAAATAAATTTTTAAATACGGTCAAATAACGCGTATACCTATATAAAATAATCGACCCACGTATATATATTTTTTATCATCATTATATAGTATACCGAACAACTGCATAATAATAATCATTTCGATGACATTGGCCAAAGTTAACGGCAGTTTTGTTACTTTTAACGTCTAAAATTATATTATTATCATCATTATTATTATTATTATTATTATTATTATTATTATTATTATTATTATTATTATTATTATTATCATTATTATTATTATTATTATCATTATTATTATCATTATTATTATCATTATTATTATCATTATTATTATTATATCGATAGGTATAACGGCGTTATAACAACAGAATATGAAATATATTATCCAGGAACCATATTTGGCCCCAATTTTTATTGATAATATATAATATGTAATATATTTTATAACGATGTTCGTGATGACGATTGTTGATTACGGTCATTAACGATTATAATATAGTCGTAGAAAGTCATATTAAGTATACGTAGTTATGAGTTATACTGTATATATGCGTGCGTTTAGAACATAATAATTATATTATATTATAGAAAAATCGTCGATTATTCGATATCTGCAGTGGATATTGTCGCGTTTATGAAATATATTGTACGTCTTAATAATTTTAAATTTAAGTAATAATAATAATTATTATATAGGTTAATCGTTTAATATTTTCGTGAATATTACGTATATACAGCGTGCGCGCAATATTATATAACTTTTAAATCTATACGTATAGGCGTTATCGTGAAAATTTAATACTCGATCTAATAATAATAATAAAAAGACGAGCTGATACTCCTGCCGTAGGGATATAGGTTTGCAAATCATAGTGTTTAATTTTAATTAGAATTTGAATGCAATGATTAACCATTGCATTCGAAAAACGATTGTCGGCGAAGTTCAGTCAGATAATGCCGTTTCTTCGTAATTTTTTTCATAATATTTTCGTTTAAGCTAAAAATATCAACTTTAAACAACTATAAAAAAAATTTATACTAGGGATTTTTCTAATATATTGATATGATGTTAAGTAATATATATGTATACTACAGTAAAATTTTCAGACCTTAATGTCCAAAATTGTCAATTTTATCAAACATTATATACATATTTGTTTAATTATAATTATATTTATTATAATTATAAATAAATAAATATAAAATCGAGAATTTTACGAAATATTCAAAGTCTTTTATTTTTGTAGAAAAATTAACGTAACGGTGCCAAAATTTTATCACATATAATATATAGTAGCTATGTGAATACCCAAACACAATTTTCAAATCTCTATCAGGCAGAAATTACCTGAGTTATCGTAAAATATTGAAATTGAATCCGTCGAAATTTCATTTTCATGAAAAATGCCGTTTTTCGTCGTTTTTTCTACCGCTTAGGGTCAATTTTGAGAAATTCGTAAAACGACCTAAATAAAGTACCAACTATACATCCACTTTTCAACCGGAAACATATGCTGTTCGTGAAAATCGGAGCATTATTTCGGGTAATAAAAGTGTCTTCAGGATAAAAAAAAAAAAATCACACATTATTATATAAAATCAATATACATTCTTCGCTTTGCTCAGAATCTAAAAGAGAGAACGCGTGTTTTTAAAATTTAAATTTAAATCGCATCGTTCGACTAAAATAATAATTGCCAGTCTATAATAATATATTATACATTTTAGGTACAGATGTTTCGTCTGGGATTTATAAACATTATACGTTATATAATATTCGCGTTTGACATGTTATTCTTTTTCGGAATATATAAACGTATTATAAATTTTAATACGCATATATATATAAATTGTCTGAGCATAAAATACGGACATTAATTCCGATTTCCGGACGCGGAAAATCAGAGATTATAAAAATATGCGCGGCCAATTGTATAGAAAAAAAAACGGCTGTTTTGTGCCAAATATTTCCGCAGAGAACAAAACGCGCTTTTAGTCCGAGTTCCGAGTCGATCGAGTGGTAATATATTATTATTATTATTATTGTTATTATTTAAAGACACGATAACGTATGATAAAATTTATAATACGAAATGTGTGCCAACGTTTAAATCCGAGCAAAATATTATACGAAACACCCCAAAAAATATCAAAAAAAAAATCGTCGAAATAGGAATAAAAATCGTATTATACCGCGGAAGATCGCGAAAATCGTTTTACTCGAAAAAAATAGATTTAAAGACTTTTCTGTTTTCACTAAAAAACTATATAATATTATACATAAAAAAAAAAAAGAAGAAGAATCACATCGTTTCGGGCGTTATTTTTTAGCTTTTAACGATTGACGTCGAGTTCTTTTTTTTTTATATAAAATTTACGATTTTTCCTTTTTATATTTCGTCGACCGACTTGTTTAATTTACATAATATATCGTCCGTATATACATACGACTTTCGTATACGTCGATGTGTCTGGAGTTCGCGTTTTTTTATACGACGTATTTCGTTATCCCTTTTTTTTGTTTTTTTGTACCAGTATATTATTATTATTATATTATATACGTTCATCGCCCGTCTTTTTTTCTTTTTTTTTTTTTTTTTGCCCCCGTATCGAAACCGGGCAATATAATTATTATTATCGAACGAACGGGGGAGAGAAAAAAAAACAGAAAGAATATAAGGATGAGGATGATAAAAATTACGTATTGTGTATAATAATAAAACACTAGGGACGCCAGATGGCCGCTGACAATGTTTTAAATTAGAACAGCGCGCATCTATCTCTCGTATTCTTTATTTTTTACTCGTTTTTTTTTTTTTTTAATTTCGTTTTTATCCTTCGCCGTCATCGTCCTGTATAATATTTACACACACACACACACACACATAGGATAATAATAATTGTTGTACGACCCATCGAGTCCGAACCGTTCGATATAATAATAATTATTGATACGATAATAGTCGTATATAATGACGATAGTACGAATAAATAGAATCGTCAAAGTCCGATGACATTTTTTTTCCTACTTTAATCCTATATTTAGATCGCACGTTATATACTTATATACTTATAATATGCTGCGAATAAAAATCTCATCCTGTATATTATATAATTGTTAAATTATATAATACAGGGTGTCCCTGTCCGCTCGTATCGCTAATTATATATTATAATAATAATTTCAGTGAATAAAATATGCCCTGTATACATGATATAAGCGAGTATAACATAATATTATTATAATAGAAATTAATAATTTACAAACATTTATTTATGAAACGATTTCGTCAAAGATCGACTGTATTATGTATGTTCAATTGATAAATAAAATAATAATTTTTTATAATAAAATCATCGGTTTACGTTCCGAATAACTGCCTAACAAATCTCATAATAACGCGTAATACATGCGGGTATAATAGAATATTATATGATTTTCGTTTATCACGTATTATTTCTAAAATTGATAAATAATAAAAAAAAAAAAAAGTATACGAATTACTAGATTAATCGACACCCACGAGTTCATTGATCACGTAATATTATTAAAATAATTCCCAAAAAAAGAGCGATATAAAATATTAATATTAAATAGTTTTATCGAAATGTCGATAAATATAAAAATTGCATACGATAAAAAAATGATCAGCCCAGGTAATATTTAGGGTTTTTTTTTTTAATTTAATATTTTTTATTTCTTTAAATTGAAATCAAGATGTTTTTTTTCTAAGACTTATAAGGTCACATTATATAAAACGAATAGGATTATAATATATAATATATACTGTACATCGAGATTTTAATATATATACTTGTGTATATACACGTTCGTTTTATTACCACTTATATAATTTATAATATCTTTTAATTTATAATTTGTCGAGTTGTAATAATCTGTTTGGTTGATGCTCAATAAAAAAAAAAAAAAAAAAAAAAAAGTGATAAATCACGAGTTTATTAAACAACATCTGTTTTTTATTTGTTTGATAAAATATTCTTCTAAAATAAAGCTAGAAGATAAAAATTTAAGCGTCATTAAAATTACAAAAAAAAAATAATAATAATTTCATTTTATAGATATAAACATTTTAGTTTTATTTATAAAGATTTTGAAAACGCTATACGTACAATTACTAAACGCGTTTTTTTATACGAATTATTAAAAAATAAAACAATAATTTTTTCCGTCATGTATATAATAAATACCCATCTATAGTATAAGTTTTTTTTTTTAGATACGTTTCGCCAAGTATAGTGTCTATATCAAATAATGTATTATTTATTTAAATAAATTAATAGACTTCGCGTGTTAACGATTAATATTATAATATGATATATGTTATGTTTCTGAGAGGAAAACAAAAATAATCGAGTTTCAAAGGTTGTGCAAAATCATAATAACGATTATTATTTTATTTTGCCATCGTTATATTGCTATGTACAATATAATAATTTATTTTTTTTTTACTCGTAATCTGAGTAACATCTGAATAAAATTTTACAGATAAAATTTTGCACAATTTTACACACATGCGTCACGAATAACGCGTCTATACAGCGTGTCGTTAAAATATTAATAATAAAATAGTAAAAATTACAATAAACCAAATGTATGTTATTATATAATTATTTAATATATAAATCGCATATTCGAGAAGAAAATTTATCATTATTGTCATTTATACGTAATATAAATCAATATTTTAATATTTTACACTACTCGTCGATGAGTCATTATTGATAATAATAACGCATTTTAAACAAATATTATTACGTATATTTATCAATAAAATAATTCACTTTTGTGTTTAATTTTAATTCATAAAACGAACGTTTAATAATAAATAATATTAATTATATTTTTTTTTATATTTCTCATATTATTCAAAAGTACTCGACTTAAATTTTCTAACGAATTTTCAACGTATATACCTCTATAATATACTATTTGTCTATATACCGGGGTATAATATTATATTTTCAGTCCCATGAGGTATATACCTTCATATAATATCGATCAACCAGTCATGGCGTAGGCTTTCATTATGCAAATTACGTTCAGCATTGTTCACCACGGATGAGTAAACACCGATCTTCACCCTATTTTTTAATTTTATTTTTTTTAACGAATATCCATTACACATGTCAGTGTTTGAACGTGAATAATTACATATATATATATATTTTTTTTTTTTTTTAAAAACACAATTAATCTAGAAACGAAAAAAAAAAATTACTATAAAATATTACTCTCCTATATGTACTTATCGAATACGCGTGATTAATGAATTAATATTCGTAGAATTTCCTCCGATTCGTACACATATACCGAATTACCGAGTATATAGGTACAAAAAATTATACAGCAGTCATTTGCATATTATAATAATATTATATATCCATCGATTAATATAACGTGGCGAGTATTACTTTTTCGCGAATATTTTAGTATTATAATATTTTTTATTGAACAATATTCGATAGGTTCTTAAGTACTCGTATATCATAGTATGTATACATAAAAACTATAAAAAAAAAAAAAAAAATGAAATAACGCCAACAGCATTTTTACGATAATACTTAGGTACCTATATATATTAATATTTATTGTTATCGTTTAATTTCGATGAACCTGTAATAAATATTAGATAAATAATTATTTCGATGTTTACACTTACAACAATTACAGATATATAAATATATTATGTGTGTGTGTGTGTAGGTATATTAATTATTATAATAAATATCGTAATGTATTATATCGAATTCACGGAATGAACTCCCGAGGTTTTTTTTTTTTAACAAATAATATTATTTAAAATAATATATTAATTGAGCATTTATTAATTAGGTATAGATTTGTTAAACGTAATGTTACCGATAAGATTAGAGGTCGTTTAATATAATATACATTATATAGGTATATATATATATACAAATATTTGACGTCGATAATATTATAATATTAAACGTGTGTTTCGAATAAATTATGTAGGAAACTATATTATTATTTTTATATCTTTATACAATATTATTATAATAATACGCGAATGGCGTATATCGTTTGGACCCGGCGTTGAGAAATTTTTAATTATTATTGCCAATATCTATTATTAGTTGTTATTCTTTTAAACCGTGAAAACGTTATACAATTCGTTATATATTATGTAGGTATATAATTTATTGCGAAATAACAGAAAATACAGGTAAGTAGGAATGAACACAAAGTATATTTCCTACGAAAATTATGCAAAACAATTATTTATTAAATCTCGTATATAATTTAAAATGATATAATTCAATTTTGATTCGTATATTAAGCAGCATTTTTTACTGATTAATAAAGAGAAAAAAAAATACGAAAGTGTTTGGTTATAAATATTATATTATAGTCTGGTAGCATATTTTAATACTATGATATTTGTATATTCTTCGGATATTCCATATAGCCATCAGATATCACCCATATAGCAGTATTTTGAATTTTCGACCTCTCTGTGTATTAAAAAAAAAAAAAAAAAATCGAGATGAGAGAGACTGTTTATTTTTATAAACTTTTCACCAACAAGACGGCATCCTTCTTACTAAAAAAGTATTCATATACCTGTAATATTATTACACGTACACCCCGGTGACTTGTCTATAATATGGAGAAAAGTTCGGTTGAAAAATTGTGCGATATTCTTGTTACCGGTGTCAATTACAATTTGTAATCATATATCGTATAACAATACGAGCATTAACGTATTATTATAATTTATAAGTATTATTGTTTGTTCTTCGAACAATATATTTTTATATATAATGCTACAAAATGATTATATATACTGATATATTATCGTCACATCGTGTCGTATAGGTTATGAAAATAACCGTGGAAAGATAAATATTATATAATTGTTTTTTTTTCTTTTGAGAAAACGTGTATTCGATATTATTTATAATTTCTTCTTTTTTTTTTTTTTCATTATTATTTTCCAATATCAACTTAACATATTATAACGTGTACGTACGGCACGACCTCAAACATAATATATAATTACACACCACTAAAAAGTAAGTATAATAAATCTGATAGGTAATATATTATTTATATATACGCACATATACGGACGAGATAAATTTTGTTGGTTATGTTTTTTTTATATATATAAAAAAAACAACGATAATTATTTAAAAATAATACCGAATTGTTATAGAAATACACAATGTATACAAACGGCCATACAAATATGAAATAATATAAATGGATGTAATGACGGCGTACGGGTACCTTAATCAAAATATAATATTATAACTATTATATTATTATACAGGGGCGGACTGCCGAGTAGGAATTAAATTTAAGCTTGGAGAAAATCATGATTCGTTCGAGTCGTTTATTTTTATTTTTTTTCTCGCAGACGTTATATATTATACAAGAACAAGAGACTAATAAATAGCCACCCAAATTGTATTTACGCTTAAAAAAAGTAAACGATTTATTCTTTTCTTTTTTTTTTTTTTAGGTATTTTTAATTAGGTTCTTACCAAAGACATTACTTTAAAACGTATATTATACGAGTATAATATAATAGTGAAAACAAGAAACCTCCTCTTCTTCCGAACAGTTATGGAAGTTTTTAAACGTTTTCAGAACCATATTTCTTTTTTCTTGTTTTTCTATATATTATACTAATTACTATATACGTAATTGCGTACATTTTATTATTGATTTTGGTACTTACAAAAACTTAATCGTTATTATTATAATTACCCTTAAGATTATAATAATAATTATCATATTGTAATATTAAATTTTTTTTTTATACAATAATTGCCTTTAAAACTTTCTATAGTTTAATAATTTTATATAGGTATATATTATTTTAATTATAACTTAAATTAAAAGAAAATTTCTAAAATTATATTTATGAAGAAAATAGACGTTATAACTATTATTATTATTTAGTAAATTTAAAATTTAAAACTGACATTATACCAACAATAATAAATTTAAACGAAACTAATTATTATTCTAGTTATATAATAATGAATAAATTACTCGAGGCAAAGCTAAATAAATTATTTTAACACGCTATATTTTTTGGTATTCGTGGGTAAATGAATAAAGTTATATAGACGTGCAGACTTGGTTATAAAGTTGGAAGTACATTCTGTATTTTTAAGTAGGCACTGTTGTAAAAATTATTAATTTCCGAACAAAATATATTATAACGTTATAACAAAACTAATTCAATATTTCATAAAAATCAATATCAATAATTTCAAAGAGAATCCAAATTACAAAATTGTATTCGATAAACATTATTTTAAAAATATTCGTGGTATACAAAAGAACAAAAAAAAAAAAAAAACACTCCATTACGACTTTAAATCCTTTATAGTAGTTATATCAATATTGTGTGTTTTTTTTTTTATCATTTATAACGTAATTCGACCGATTTTGTTTTATGTTAAATTATTATTAGTTTATATTATAATACGATGTAAATCAAACTTTTCCAAATTATGTTCGACAATAACGAGTTTGTTGAATTTTATTCGTATATCCGCAAAATCGAATAATAATTTACTCGGGACGTAATAATAATATAAGTCGAAATCACCGTTAAAACCAAATATTTATATAAGCGGTTGGCAGTGTATATAATAGATAACCTAACCTATAAGTTAAATTTTATTAGCGTCCGTATAATAATATAAAAGAGTATTTGTATAATAATTCTCTATCTTCACCGTCTGTAATAAAATAATAAAACTTAGCTAATTCCGTCGGCGAATACAATAATATATTTAATAATACATTATTAAATTTCGTTTTTTTAATGTTTTAGAAACCAAGATACAAATTAATAATAATTATTATTATATATCAATGTGTATAATATTGAGGTTAGGTATTCCATAACAAGGACCATATAAAAACGCGCGTCCGATCAACAACATAATAATATTACATAAATAATTTAAATTAAATTGAACGTTTTTTTTTTTTGTCTCGTGTTTAAACTTATAGGTTAAACTTATAAGTTAAAATAATTTATAAATATAATTATGATATTTTAATTTATTTTTTTTTATTATTTTGTCACAATATTATAATATTATTCCAACGCGTTTTCAACGTTGTCTGGATATAATACATATAATACACGCATGTGTTTGTTATATTTTATGTCTTTTACGACGTGTAATAAGTACGTTATTATTATGTTAATATATTCCGAGTATTTAGGCAACTGTTCTTCCGCCATGAGAACGCGTATACTCGTATATAGCGAGCGTTGGAAAATAATACAAAACTAAATACACCGCGACCAAAGACGTCGTATATTCGTGAGTCCGGGCATTTAGTTAATAATTATTATTATTTACGTCTTCGTCGTCATCGCGCTGGCGTGTAAATATTATGATGAAATTAAACTAAAACGGTTAATTTATACTTTTATAATATACCGTAGAAAAAAAAAGAAACGAAAAGAAGACATTTTTTTTTTTTTAATTATAACTTATAACATATAGTGTACACGCGTATGGCGCATCGTTAATTTTATAACTCGACTGGTTAAATTATATATTGTTTGTTTGGACTTGATTTAGTAAAAAAACGATGATATTAAAATATAAATCTCGGATAAGTCCGTTATATACCTAATCAAAATATTGGATGTGAAACGGGTTGTTTTTATCAATATTATTATCAAGACGAGATAATATTTTATACGGCGATTATAATACAAATAAATTGTAAATTATAATCTAGATTTCGTCAAATATTACGATGCGAGTAATATAATATTATAATATCGTGGTCGGAAAAAAGGTATACAATTTATATATTATAATAATTAAGATACGCGTTTTTGTATTTTTTCCCCCGTCGTCGGATATTCGTAGTTTCATATTATATTATTGTGACGGGAACCGCAGTACTCACAACATCTGGAAACACGAGTAACTATAATTGTACCTTGGTATAATAAATTCTGTAATATTTTAACGCATACCTGAGCCCGAAGATGATTGATAATACGACGAATAATATCGTATAGATTTAAAAAAAAAAAAATAATAATAACATTATTTACGCGTATCGTATAAACACGCCGTATTTGCATTTTTCGATCCGCTTCCGCGATCGTGTCGAAATTAAAAATAAAACGGTTTTTTATTTTAAAAATATTTTCGAACCGCAAATGGATATACGATTGTCTGAAAACGATAAAAAAAAAAAAAAAAAAAATGGACGTCTTATAAAAAACAAAAAACAAACATAAACAACAATATTGAATATTATACAGAACGCGTAGGTATATTATTATGTTATTGGGTCACTGATGTTTTCGCGCGTGTATTATACAGAAAAAATAATGATAAATTAATTTTTTACGTTTCACTTGACTGATAAAAATAAAAATGAATAAAAAACGTGATAAAAATCGTTAAAAAACGAGCGTACGGAAAATTTCTTAAAAAAATATCGCTCTCTATAGGAAATCTTATAATATTTTATTATAAATCTATACAGAATCGTTTTGGTCCAGCGGGCTAACGGATAACATATTATATTTTATGTAGAGCCCGTCGTATCAGTAACCGCATAAAAAAATATATACAGGTACGTGATAATAATGATTACATTTCCAGACGTTCCCACGGCGGCGTACGAAGGGTGTACGGTGTACGGACTAGGTACACCCGAGTTCTTAATTACTAAACTCGCGGTTATTACCGCGCGGTTTAACAAATCGTTGGTATAAACAATAAAGAATAAACTATTATAAACGTTTGATAGTCTTATAATAATATTATAATTAAATATTGGTATTACAAAATATAACGTTTATTTTTACTATTTATTTCGTTTTATTATTATTATTTATTTTTTTTTTTTACGATTTTTGGAAACCTTTTATTATTGAGGTTAATATATAATATACACTTTTATATATTTATTTATTATCAATCCTAGTTTTATAATATTCACTGAGATTTCAGTATATATATATAAAATAGCTGGCAATAATATATTATAATAGCTATATAATATACGTCTTTCTTATTTGTATATACAACGCGATTAAAACGTCTAATTTTTTATTACGACAAATTCTCGTGTAATTCGATTTAAGTTATTAATCGGATAATGGTCCACGGTCGTAAACAAAAAAACCTGTACGATAATATTTTTTTTATAAGCAAATCTATACGACCGAAGAATATTATAATATATACTCGTATTAGATATAAAAAAAAAACACTCTTGTTTATTCGAAAATAATATATACGTAAATTGCGTTTAAATTATCACACGATACTAGTTTTTTTTTAGTTTTTTTTTTTTTTTTTAGTAGTTTATAATAAAATTAGTAGTTTTTACCTTGTTCGTCGTCGTGTGTCAATATTATTATTATCGTATTTATAATATATTATAAAAGGAAAAAAAAATGTATATTCTATTAATTTCGACCGGGCGAACTATATACGAATCTCTTTGGCGCGTACAGCTCCGTGGATTTGTGACAGTATAATACGCGTATTATAGTGTAGTTGTTGCCCCCCCCCCCCCGGTTAGCGATAATACATTCCTATTCGGATCCGGAGCCCGAGTATAATAATATTATATTACGATATATCGTAAGTATACGTCTTTCGTTATTTTTCGAAATCGGACGTAAAACGAGAGAAAAACGATATTATTTTATTTTGTGAAGGACGAACGCGCGAATATTGCAGTGATTGATGTTTCTCGAATATAATGTATACGTACGTGCTGTATAATATTATATACGCCACACGTGTCCGTATAATAATTTATAGTTTTGAAATTATAATTTTCCCGCCAACGTATTTTTATTGGTGCGAAATCGATAAAATTGTAAATTGTTACGTAACACACAGTTTTAATAATAAAAAGTTTTTTGGAATATTATTAGAACGTAGGTATACCGCGGTAAACGTAAAAGTATAATATGTTAAGTATAATAAAATTTTAAAAAAAAGTAATTTTTTTACTAATAATATAGTACGAGTAGTAATAATGTTTCCATAATATGAAAATTACCGTTTTTAATTTTACTATAACAATATTTTATTTTATATAAATCTTATCTACACATCTCATCTACCACGTTTATATAATTATAATATATATAAGTACATCCATGTAATATTTATTATCCAACACCGTATTGTGTTCTTATACACCAGTTGTTATCAGTTTATCACCAATCAACGTAAAGTACACTAAAATTATTCTATATATACACGTGTTTATTTAAAATACGTTTTTTTTTATTTTATTTTTTTATTTAAAAATTTCATTCGAACACTCTTGAAGCCGAAATTTTACATAACGTTGTTTGGACGTTGCGTACTATTCTGTCTTTTAACAAGTTAACTGATAATAAGAATTCAATAAAAAAAAATGTCTAATTTTACTTTTATCATCACTCTTATTCTTATATTGAGTTTATGCCTTGAAATAGTTTTTTTTTTAATATGAATAACACACGTCACACATTCAGACGTTTAAAAGGTCACGTGTACAAATCGACTTGTATTTCGTTTTCTTTTTACTTTATTTTATATGTATTAATTTTAAATTTCGATATTTCTATAATATGAAGAAGGAAAGGATAACCTCGAATCGCTGTCCGATGAAATATTTTAAATTTTACAGTATTCATCCACGCCGAAAAGGATCAATCCCTAAGACGCGAAACACTTAACTAAGGCCTTTCTTTTTCAATAGGTTATTATATGAACCGAGAGGGAACTGTTTTCGCATTACTTGGCCACCAACTAAGCCTAACCTAACCTAACCGAATTTTCACGATATCCTTACCCGAGTACGTCTATCTGACAACAATATAATTATATAATATTATAAAACCTGTGAACGGAGTAATGGAACAATAACATTAATATTGGTGTATATACCTAAACACATCATATTATTATTATTATTATTATTATTATTATTATTATTATTGTTGTGAATAATAATTCAATATCACGTCGTTTGCGGTCAGCATCCGGTCAACGTGGTAACACGAGAGGTTGTATGTGTGTGTGTGTCGTCTACCAGCGCAGAGTTCCGCAATTGTGTCGGGCGGGGGGTTGAGGGGTAGGGTCCAGATTGTGACCGTGTGTGTGTGTGTGTTCATCTCACGGGGTCAAGGCCACTCGACGGCCCAGACAGTTACGTCACCGTCTGCGCTCAACACACACGCGCGCGTTCGCAACAGGTGGTGGCGGCGGCACCGTCGTCGTCTCCGGGTCGCCCCGTGTGACCGCTATTCCGCCCCGAATATTATGCACACGCGTATACCGGACGTTAATAATAATATCGTGTCGTATTATATTTTAGAGTCGAAATTGACTTTTTTTCCAAAAACGTTATTTTCCCAGTGGAAATTTTAACGAATTTTTGTAAATTAGAGGAGGAGATATAAAACAAAACAACGTTCCGTCCGCGAATAGAAACACATCACGAGATAACAATAACGTTAAATACGATATTTATTTTATTTTTTTTCGGCGCATTTATATACCGTTTTATAAGTTGAAGCGAATTAGAATAATTACGTATTCGATTAAATTTTTGGATTACCGAAATGTCGATAGTTAATAAAAAATAATCTTCGGCTGGAACACGACATCGAATGGAACTCGACGATTTTTCGTGTATTTTCTTTCGCGTGCTTTCACAGTGATTTATGTGAATACGATCACGATGTGCCTAATTTTTTTTTAAAAAAAATGTTGAAAAATCCGTTGTAAAAATACAATAATTATTATTGATGGGCATGATTATAATATGACCACACGTACACTCGCAAACCCCGCGGGGAAACGCGTGCCGCTTTGGTCTACCGCGTAAGCCTTTTTTTTTGTCACGATGAGAGATAGTCGTCTACCAATCTGTATAATAATATTATCATAATACAGGTATAAACCGCTTTAATAGCCATATACCTCTTCCTACCACACTCCTACCAGTACTATATTATTATTATTATTATTATTATTATTGTTGTTGTGGTGTCCGTGTATACCGTCTACCCGGTCCCAAAACGGTTAGTTGGTACGCGTGTTAGCGGCCATTTTATGTGTCATGATATAATCGTATGTAATATTATTATAATTATTATAAAAAAAAAAAAAAAAAAAATATGAAAACTGTTTGTAACGACTAAATTATTGACTGTAATATTAATTCTTATTACGCGTGTGTAAAAACGCTCATTATTTAGACAGTGTGCGTCGTTATCGGATCAATAACCTGCAAAGTACAAAAAAATAGACATATCGTTAAAACGTCCAAAAAACATTGCTTATCAGTTTATCACCCAATATTATCCCAATATATAATATTATGTTGAACTGTAATAATTTCGTTTTAAATATAATTTTATATTTAACTGGAATGCTCACACTAATCAGTGTTGCCCGAACGAGCGACTTAGGGGAAGAGATGGCACGTACTTTACACGTATTTATCTATCTCTCTTTTATTATTATTTTGATTAAAAATGAAAAACGACATTTTCCAATGTTAAAAGTCATTTCGTGCAATAATATAGGAGTAATAATAATACTCAATATATTATAATTTATTTTTAAAATTTAATAAATTTAAAAAAAATAAAAAGGATTTTAATTTTTAATAATCTACGTATAATTTATTTTCTTCTCTTGTTATTATACTCGTATATAATTAGAAGTTTGTTAAAATCATATTCATACCTTGCTAATTTTTCTGATTAAAAACAAAATAGGTACCTTACCTATATATAAGAATTGAAAATAATAATATAAAGTATAAAACAATATAATAAAATTATGATTTACAATAATTTCTAATGCAATTAAAAATTATACTAATAAGAGATTAATATAATGAGGTTAACTAAAAATTATTAGGTAATCGTTAATATTAAGTATAATAGGTATGATATATTGTACAATATATTGAAAAAAAATTAATCGAAAATAAAATGTTTCAAATCAATTGACGATTTGACATTATTTAATCGCAAGTATTGTATAAATTATCTATATAGGTATATAAATGTAATTATATATTATTCATAAAATAATAACATATTGAATGTAATTTTTCGACGTGGGTTCGTTAAATTTCGATAAAATTATTCTTATTAATCTTCATATCAATATTATTGTAATAAATTTGGATTTTCAAATAATTCAGTACCTATTATAATTTGTACATAATATTATCATATTATTTAGTATAGGTAGGCACACGATTACGTTTATAATATAAAATTAAAATAAATTGGTATTGTGTTCTTAACGACAAGTCGTATTTAAAACGACACACCACAACCTTATGTAGTCGTGCCAATTGGCAATTACTATACAGTGATTTAGATTAACAATAATGGTTTTTAGTTGTACGTAAAGATTTGTCTTAATGACAAAAAAAAAAAAAAAATAAAAAAAAATTCAAAGTTAAATTAAACACATATATTTTATATTAGCTAATTGTGTTTAAATTTTATTGGTTAGTATATTGAAATAATGTACAGTTATTGGCTTATATTGCGGTAGTTATTTATTAATGGCGAGATATAATAGTAAGTATAACAGACTAAACTAACTTAATTATATACATAAAAGTATATACGGTGTACAAATATTTAGTGTAGACATAATATTCATTCATGTATTACGTAACATGTCTGCATGGTGACTTAAGTACGTATACGAGCATAATACATCCTACGATATGTTTAAATATTATAAAAATATAGATTATGTCGTTCTATATGACATATATATTATTATACATGATAATAACAATTTATGCAAATAAAAATAAGGTATAATATATGTATAATAATATTATATAATAATTAGGGTTTTAAATTTAAAAAGTTGAATTTAAAACCCTATCGATATATTTTATTACAAAACAAACATTTTTTTTTATTATTAATTTATTAATATTTACATTTATTTTTATATAGATATTATCTAAGTATTATATATTTTTATTAATGACAAAACTATATTATGTTAATGTTGTTTTCAGTCACTTAACCTAACCTTTAAAAAGTTTTTATACATTTTATTTACCATAAACATATAATGTTATTTTAATACGAATTATATACTTAATATCGACTATTTTATCTCTATAATATACTACGTAATTTCTACAATCAATTCAATAATATATACGAGTATTATAACTATTTTATTTTTTATTTTTTTACTAGTTGAAAATTCCAAACGAGTGTAATAAAACTTATAATTTATAGATAAAACAAATACAATATATTAATTTAAATAAGTTTAAACGCCATGCATTTATATTTTACGTAATATAATACAATGTTATTATTATATACTTATATAAAAGATATACTTTACGTGTATTGATGATAATAACCACAAATTCTATAGCTAATTATTGGCCATAAATAATAATTTATGAATTAAAATAACGTATAAGTATATAACATAATAACACTATAATTATTATATTATATAATTTATTCTCGATTGAATCATATTCAATTTTAGTAATTAATACGCACCTACGTGAAGTCGGTACCACGAATTTATGCTAGAGACATCCAACTGAAACATATCCACCAATATTTGTCAATTCTATATATTAATATAAGGTATATATATAGGTACTAATTATTATATTTATATAGATATCACTATCCACTGACAACATAAAAATTTAGATGAAATTAAATTTCACGTTTATTTTACAAAATTCATATCTATTCAATAAGGTATTTTTATACTATTATAAGTTTTAATAAACTAATATTTGAAATTTTCTATAGTTTATGTATTCTATAGTATGTGTTTAAGGATAATGTATACAGGTATATCTATATCTAGTTAACAATTAATATTTTATATACTAATTATAAGTAATTAATAAATATATAATATATTTATAATTAGTAATTAATACCAATAATTGATGGACACAACTTATATAGGTATATCTATATAACTATATATATTAGATTATACTAATATATATATTTATTTATTACTTAAATAGTATATAAATTATTCATTATTAACTAGATATTATTAACATATATTAATAAAGGTTAGGTTAAGGTTTTTATTTATATATTAAAATATCATAATTAGGATTAAAAATATTAACAATTTATACTTTTTGTTTACGAATATATAGAAATTAATATGAATAGTAGTACACTGGTACTGCACTTATTTGCCTTTACTTATTAAATATGTACAAAACGAAGTAGTTATACAAAATAAAATTTTCATGTAAATAAGTAGATAAGGATTAATTATCATTATTTTTTGTACATTTGAGAGTATTTAAATTGTTTTAAAAAGATCATCTCCCATCTTTTGTCGAATCTTCTTATATTATATGAAAATAAAAAACGGAATTTTCGATATATTATAATAATTATGAAAAATCCAAGAAAATGTATTAAAGTACAGTCTTATAGTCTTAAAATAATAAGGGTGAAGTTGAAACCGAAGAGCAATTTGCGATTTTTCTAAATATTGGCGACTATTCAACAGGTACCTACACGTCGTGAAAAAAAAAAATTATCGCAAAAAATTGGCGAGTATGCAAATTCCAAATTGTAGCAATTTTTAGCATATTATTTGCAAAATGTCGGTGAAAGTTTGAATATAATAAAGTGTCTCTCTAGCATAAATTCGTGGTGCCAATTTCACGTACACCTTTTTAATATTATATTTTCTAAAACACATTGTTATATTAATTTATATTATTATTATTATTATTATTATTATTATTATTATTATTATTATTATTATTATTATTATTATTAT